>CAKAKR010035286.1:0-28391 GCA_916700685.1 Adelosebastes latens
GGGCCAGGGGGTCCAGGCACCTCATAAACCTCAAATGAAAGCAGGGGATCTTGTAATTATAGAGTCCCTGTGGTGGAAAAATATCTGTACCATGAATGTGAAGGGTAGTATGAGAAGTTCATAACTGAAGCCCCAAACATAGCATCACTGATATCATCAATTCTGTGATCTGGTTTTGTTCAGAAATAAAGTCACGTCAGCATGTTGTAAGAACTTTGGGAATTATTAACACTATTACTTTGGGCTTGGTTAGCATAAAGGCTGGAGGCCAGAGAAAAACTGTTCAAATTGAAAAAACTTGTGCGGTGCCCATTCAAATCGGGCCTGTTGCTTGCAGCTTTCTCAAAAACTGCTCATCCAATCAAATTCACAGTCAACACTGAGCTTCCTTTGGTCCTGAGCAATAGACCCGCGCAAGTGTGAATCGAGCAGAGCAGAGCGAGCTGTACCCAGCATGCCGTTCAGCTGTGTAACAGCTAATATTGTAGTGAGCGACTCAGAGCGAGCTGTACCCAGGGTGCCAATCGGCGGTGTAACAGTTAATATGGGTTCCCTCTCAATACACTACACTGTGTGTACGTAACGCACTACTAATAAATATGTCCCGTAGATCTCAAGAGCTCGCACTTGACACTGCACCTCCTTGTGCCCGAATCAAGAAGAAGTTATTGATCTTCTCTTCTCTGAAAGAATGCAAATTTCCCAAAATGTTGAGCTATTTTTTTTTCTTATATTCATGTACACTCAGTGGGTATGGTGACTGATGGTAACTGGAAATAGCAGTAACCAAAACTTAGCATAATATACATAAACAAATGCAATGACATGGAAAATGTGAGGAAGACACTTTTCCACATGGCCGCACAACCAGCCCCTCCACTTGCAGACAATCATACAATTAGTGCTGGTGTGAACAGCTGGACTGTTCATCACGTCACTCCCAAATGGATCAATGTTGTTTTCCGTAGATGCACTGTGCGCAAAAAGCTAACAAAATTAGCTCACATGTGGTGAGAGAATAAGTCGATTTAGTCTTCGTGAGACCGTCCTCTCTGATCAATACGCTGGGTGTGTTTGTCATGTGTGCTGCTGGCGCTACAAGAAACAGTTCCACTGAATTATGGCCCGTTTTCATGAGCTGTACCGTCAGCAGTGTAACATTTCTCTCCTCTTTTCATCATTTCATTGTTTTTTTTTTCTTTCCACTCCTCCCGACCTCCCAATGTTCAAAGAAGTGCCTCACAAAGCACGAGAAACTGATGCTTACACTCATGGGTAATGATGTCATGTCACAGTTCACCCATATTGCCAAGGTCTGCACTGTGATGCGTGAAGACAATCGGGTCACGACGGGGCATAAAGGCACGGAGCTTGAGGTAAGGGTGGAGCACCAAATATGTTGGATGAGAGCCTTTTATTTCCAAAATTTCCTCTTAACTTTTCAGAAAATGAAAAACATTCTTATTAGCATGTTTGAGATCATTTAAACTGGTTTTGTTTCATCAACCCAAGGGACGATGTAGAAATCACGTAATCCACTTAAGGAGATAACCACGTCATCAATTTAAAGTAAAACAACAACGATCTTCACATGAAAAAAGCTGACAAAGCCTCAAGATTCAATAAGTTGCTGGCAGACACTTACCAGTCCGGAGCACGTGGATATGGCTGCAGAGGAGGCCGACAGGTTACGGATAAATCCCTGATACAGGCAGTTGCGAAACCCTACATCACCCGTCACCGTGGCGATGCCGTCCGAGCCGAACGTCTGCACGGTGAACCCCGGGCCGACCACGGGGGACGGATGCAGGTCCAGGTGCATGTCCTGCCCGAAGGCCGAGAGCCGGTAGTGCAGAGAAGAGGAGACGGACCTCCTGCTGCGATGGCTTCGCCTGGTCACATCGTGGGTCAGGTATACTCCCTCAGAGTCCACCTCCACGGGAGTTACAAACACATAGTCTGAGGAGGAGAAGAGGGATGGAAAGGAAGTCACACGAGAGTGCCAACATCAAATACTCAGATACTTCTTGCTCCAGGAGTTATATTTTGTGACTGATTTGTGTTCTTTGGCATACACACTTTCGAACATCCTGCTCCATCTCCTTCGGCTTGAGTTAGTTTTCCAACATTTTCTAAAATATATTTGGCCAAGGAGGAGGGCGAACATTTAGCCATTGCTTATACGTGTCAGTGGAGAGAGTGACAATGACACCATACTAAAAATATGAAAGAAAGTAAGTAAGTTGCAGCATCTATTCGAAACACCTGGAGCAATCTGGACACTGTCTTACACCTCAAGAAAGCTATATGTTTGCTACATGTCTATTACTGTTGACAGTAGATAGCTGAAAATATCAAACATCATAAATGCGATCAAAAAACAGTTCAACATGGTGTCACCTTTCACCAGTTATACCAAGAAATGCACCCATAAACACAACACACACATCACCAACATCTAGACAGAGCTGCCAACAGGAATCAAAGCCTGTCACTATTAAGACGACAAGCTTGTGTTGGAGTGAAAGGTTCAGCGCTCAGCTGTTGCTCAGAGCCGCAGCACTTCATATGGATCACAGATGGGCTTTTAACAGAAACCATAGCGCCAACATCATACTTCCATGCATGTCAGATATGGGTCAATACTTCAGAACCAGAGGTTGTGATTAGAAGATGTTCTGATTTCATGCGGTTGTCATGGTGCTCCAGTCAAATAAAGAGCTAAAATGATTTATTTACTAACAATTTTCAATACAGTAGAGCAGTGGCAGAAACTCCAAAAAATGTTTTTCATTGTTTCTTTCAGTCTTGTTAATTTGACAAAGGGTTGGCCCGCCATAAGGTTTGATTTGGCCCACCAGATGTTTCTAGCAAATTTAGTTCTTTTAATCAAAAGACCTGCGGGATAGCTGGCGATTGTGACCGACTTTACTGTCTTTTGGAGGTTGTAGCAGGCTCAGTTTTAGAGCTATACTGGTATCATACTAAACTAGATCCTAAGGATTCCATTGAAACCAACCATGTCATACTTGTCAGGAAGGATGCTAAATAACGCTCCAAAGTTAGGCTAAATTTTGGCGAGGAAAAACTGGCATTGGCCATTTTCACAGGGGTCGCTTGACCTCTGACCTCAATATATGGGAATGAAAATGGGTTCTAAGGGTACCCACGAGTCTCCCTTTTACAGACATCTCCACTATATGATAATCACATGCAGTTTGGGGCAGAAACATGCAGTTTTTTGCATGCAGTATAAATGTGTTATTTCCGCATATTCTAAAAATACTGTATTTGAATATTTCTGCTGGGGTCCATAAACAGTCTTGGAATTGCATAAATTGACTGGAAATGAGCCCACTTGTATTCAGCAGGTACAGTAGGTTTTTAAGGAGTTAACTATGTAAAAGTTAAAAGAATATTCTATTAGGGGGAACTTGGGATCCTACTATTTTGCATCTTAACAATACAATACAATAGGTGTATGCTTTTGGCCCGTGGCCCACCATTCATTTCCAGTTTTGGCCCTAAAAGGGAAAAAGTTTGTGCACCCCTGACATAAACCCTTCAGTGGTGTGACTGCTGGAACTATCAGGATGCTTTCTTCAGAACCAGAGAAAACCCTCCCTTCTTCCATCAGTAAATCAAAGTATAGGAAGTAAATCATCTTAACTAGTTTCCTTAGTTTCTACAGGTCAAAGCAACCCAGAGGGAATCCCTGCACTCATTAGTTGTGCCTCCAAAGCCACTGAAGCAGTGTCACATTATCAAGACTTAAGCAGGGGCTTTTTTTTTAACCAAATAAGCACCTCATTTAACAAGGAAATTGAAATATTCCTAATTGCTTCATTCATCTTTGGGAACCACTTGTCCAATAATAACTTGAGCCCCATCACTTGCCATAGCCTCATCTCAGTCTACTCACATTCTCTCTCTCTCTACAACTAGTGGGAGTCATGCCAGCTGGAAGAAAACAGCCCTAGATGTCAGAAAGACAAGCAACTCACCGTGATTTAATCCGTGGCTGTCGCTGGAAGAATAGCTGGCCGTAACGGTGTGGGAGGTGTGTGAGCAGTAAATGTGCAGCGTCTGCAAAATAAAATAAAAAAAAAACATCATAAATGAGGTAGAGACAGGTAGCAACAGGTTGCAAAGAAGAAGTGGAAGCCAAAAAAAGATAAATGGAGCTCCTCTGTTGAGACATGAGTTGCACTTTTTTGGGATGACAATCATCTTGTCTTACTTCTCACCACAATCAATGATCATATCAGTGCAGAAACACAACTTTGTTATTGACATGAATCATGCTGAAAAAGAGACAAGTGTTTGTTTGTTTTGGTCCCAACTAGAGTGGTGCATGTGCAGGATTTAAGATAAGTGTTTAATTACATGCCTTGATAATATTCCAGGACAAGAGTGTGGACAGGAGCTTGAGTGAGGTGCATCCGACCAGCGGGATGGGTAAAGTCCATATCAGAAGAAAAAGGTAATCCATGGTGATGACATGCAAGCTGACACCTCCCAACGTTACCTCCTAAAAGAGCGCAGAAGTAGTAATAACCTGCGGTAGCGCATAATGCAATGTGCACGCATTGTTTAGTGGTTCTGGTTCCCACCACGCTTTGCTCCGTTCAGGTGAAGTCTGCAGGTTGTTGCAGCAGCCGGTGGTGGTGGTGCGCACAGACGCAACTCATGAGTGTATGTATGTGTGTGAGTGTGTGTGAGGAGGAGCTGCTGACTGAGCACTCAGTCCACCCGGCTCGCTCTGTGAGGGACGGCGTGCAGCGTGCAGGATGAAGCACCAAGTCAGCGGCCAGCAGCCAATCAGCAAGCAGCATCATTTAACCACGCTCAGATAGAAGAGAAGAAGAAGAAGAAGAGATTCTCCTCTGGCTGCAGGAGAGGACTGGTGATGCGTTCAGGTGCCGCTCGTAAATCTTACAACTTCGCAGAACTTCGAGCAGAACTATGATTTAACTGATTTTAAATTTGTTCTGTAGGGTTTTTTTCTTTGTAGTTGCAGAATGAACCCAGTGAAAAAATATTGTCTCTGAAAAGACGTTTATAAAACAACTATTGTCACAGGTGAAAATAGTTCAAAATTGGTTCAAAAGTTTTTGCACCGACTATTTGAAGACGTTGTTGAACGTTTCATATTTAGACCATATTTCCCATAATGTAGAGGATGAAACTGTTGCAAATCTTTGTTAACATCAACAGTTTCCACTTAAAAGACAAAGAAAACACATGGCTACAGTACATTTGTATTTATTACACAACGATTTAAATATAGGCTAACAAATGCATGAACTGTGACTTAAGTAGTTTTAAAATTTGTTCTGTAGGGTTGTTTTCTTTGCAGTTGCAGAATGAACCCAGTGAGCATTTTTCTGCTGAAAAGACTTTAAAAAAAAAAAACTAGTCACTGGTGAAAGTACTTCGAAATTGGTTCAAAAGTTTTTTCACCGACTATTTGAAGACGTTGTTGAACGTTTCATATTTATACCATATTTCACCGAGATTTGCAACAGTGAAACATTTCATCCTCTACATTATGCTAATAACACATCAACAGTTTCATCCTAGATATTATGTTAACACATCAACAGTTTCCACTGCAAAGTCAAAGAAAAAACATGGCTACAGTAAATTTGTATTTATTACACAATGATTTGAATATAGGCTTACAAATGCATGACTGCTGTAAGGGAAATAAATATAATAACTATTGATTCAGCCAAACTTCTTAGTGTATTTCCAATGTGAAATTTTGTGACATTTAGCAAGCCAACATTACACACACAGGTCCAGTGCTAGCTAGTCCAAGCTAGTATAAACTATAATTTATACTATAAATAACAAAACTAATGGTGCTAATTTCTGGTTTGCTTTATTGAAATACAGTAATACAAGTACTTACACAATATGTAGTTAGCCAGAAGCCTATTTTCTGCTTCTCTTCCTGGTGAAAGCTGCAGTGATGGAGAGTACCTCAGTTGAAGTAGGCTACTGTACAATTCTGGGGTAGCCTACTTTCACTTTACTTGAGCATTTATTTTTTTTATTCTACTTGATACTTCTACTTTACCACATTTTAAAGGGAAATAGTGTACTCCTCTACTTCTATCTGACAGCTTTGTGACTTTAAGGTTAAGATTTTACATTCAAAGAAGCATATGTTAAGCTTACATAAGACACAATACTGTTAAAGATTAAGACGTTTTCTTTTTTGTCTTGTAAAAAAAGCAGTGTCCACATAAGGCCCCCGTGCCACATTTCAGTCACCTGTGTCACTTCTACTTGTAGTAGAGTATTGTTACATTGTTGTATAAGTAGGCTACTTTTACTTACACTTCCTCCACAACTGCAATACAAACTTTAAGTTTGATAACAGTAAAATTTGGATAATCTCCACCACTTAGCAGGCAACAACAATATACAGACTGACCAGATGGAGGTGCTATAACAAGGAAATGTGCTTGAGACAAATTTGTGATTTGTGATATTGGGCTATATAAATAAAATTGAGTGTGTCTTTTACTTAGGTAAAGGGTCTTAATACTTCCTCCCTCACTGCCGTAACATTATTATATTGTGCTTTCATGCTAATTATAAAGAAAATACAGACTGACCAAAAAAAAAAAAAAACATTCCAAGAAATTGCTCTCACCACCAGACTTCATAGTCTGACAATACAACATAAAAATAACTGTGTAACTTCAAAGTCATAAATAAATGCCTTTACTGAATCCTGGCTTGAGAACAAGTCCTCATCAGGGCGTCACACCCACACATTTGGTCGCAGTTTATGTGCAATACCAACTTTGGTTTTTATTGTCCTACAACTCTGCCTCAGTCAGCACTAAAGTTTTACACAAAAGATGTTTCCTTTTCTACGTCTTCTTTGTACTGCATCATTTGTACTTGTTGTGGTTGCGCTGCACATGAACAACTGCAGCCAAGATGCACAAACAAGAAAGGATGCAGATTTCTTGTTGCTTAAGGCTCAATACTTACCCATTCTAGTATAACATGATCATTTGCAGGATCAGCTGATGTATGTCAGGCCTCGTTAGGCACTGTTTCATCTGCAAATGTGGAACTGCCAGTGAAATGTTTTATCTTAGGGTTACAATTAACATTATCCTTCACATAAAATGTTTTCTGTTTGCATGGACTTTCCTAGGTCACTGACCTTAATATTCTAATATTTCTGACAGCATTTCAAGGCAGCATTATGCTTTACTCAGTTCTCCCCTATAGTCATTTAAACTGGCCAAAATGGAAGCACCCTGTTTAAGTGTTTAAGGGTCGTATAATTAAATCTGTCATGAAGTGACAGGTCACACCCACTTCACTGGCTCATATATTGTTAAAGCATGTGTGTGTTGTGAACAGGTGGTCCTGCAGTATAGATTTTTCCATTCCGTTGGCTGGCAAACACCTGGACAGGTTGCTGGAATGCACCGACAGACACACAGCTGAAGAGCACAGCCAGCTCGCTACACAGATATTCACACTCCGCCGAGCATAATAAGGCTTCTCACAGCTCTTGCCAGCTTTTCTGGCAGGGCACAAAGCGCAGCCCAAATAAAACATCACCTTAATAACCCCGCAATATGCTCATGGGGCTGATGAATGTCTGCGCTACTCAACGTGTGTTTAGAGTACACTGACCAAATCACCCTCCATGGCATTTTATTTATCATTTATGGTATTAGTCCTACAATATTAGGACAGGTGCAGTGACAAAATGTAATCATTTCACAGGAAAAATCCTATACATTTATTGATCCTGAAAAGATTATCTTTCTAAAGCAATACCCATTAAACTTTGAAGAGATGATCACCCAACACATGCCTCTTTGAGATAGGAATACCATTATATGGCCGGTACTCTCGGCTTACAATATCGAGTGTTGATTTCGGGCTGAGCTGACAGGCAAGTGTGCTTGCACTTGTACGCTGTCTCCACACAATCAAGCCGGTTAAACACGCACACTAGTCGTAACCAAGCATACAGTCCACAGTACATGTTGATGAATTTTATACTAATGCACACAAGACAAAGAGCAAAAGGTGAGAGGAAATGGTAGCTAAATATACATTAAAAATATTGGAGCAGGATGCTGCCAAGTGCATCAAAATAACAGATATACTGTATAATCTGTGCCAACACATTCTCATCAGAACTCGTCACATACTGCCGTTTTGTCACGCCCCTTGGCGTCACTTTAGGTTTAGGCGACAAAACCACTTGGTTAGGTTCAGGACAAAACTACATGGTTGGGCTTAAAACTACTACGTTAGTATAGTGAAAATGAAACTGAACGTTGTGAACATGGGACATGAACGCATAGCGGAGTCTAATATGAAAGTGACATTTAACGCACAGAACATGAACAGCGGTCTCCTGGATGAAAGCCTTGTGTTTCTTGGACCCATCCACCTCCCCTCCTGCCCGCCCGGTGTGTGTCTTTTCGCTCTTAAAGCTTCGTCACCAGAGTCACTCCTGGCCCACTTTCTCTGAGTGCCTTGTGCGGCGGTACTAAACACCTACAGCCTTGACAAAGCCTCGGTATTTGACGCCCTGGGAGCGAGAACAGTCTGTACAGGTGGGTGGTGCAAGGGCAAATTAGGTTGTCAAAATGCTTGTTTTTTTTTCAATAAAAATTCTTGTCGTTGGTTTGTAGTTTACCGCCCCTGCAACCTTTTCCCAATTAAGGTGGGCCACTCTGCATTGGACTGAAAGTGGGAGCCACTCTGCATCTGAATGGACCTGCTATGCATCTCATTGGAGTAAGAGTTGCTGTAAGTGTCTGAAAAGGGCTTTGCATTCTTCACAGCATGCCAAAGCACGCAATAGACATAATCAGAGGAACCTTTTTGGCAGCGGTGTTTGGGCGAGTTGTTTGAAAAATACATCAATTATTCATTAAACCAACTACTTGATGTTACTCTTCCCCACTGTGTCAAAGGTGCCCTCCAACAACCCCAAAGTAATTGTCTCATTGTGGTTGTGTTGCTCTCTCAGGCCCTGTTCAGACCTGGTATTAACATGCAAACAGCTCTAAGTACAGGTGTGAATGCACTCAAGAAGCACTGAGGATCCATTGAGATCCGATCAGTCAGGCCACATTCAGAGGTGGTCTGGGTCGCATATGGCCACATCTTTTAGCAGTGTGTGTGAGAATGTGTCTCGGGCCACATTGAAAGACCGCCTAGTCAAGTCCCTGCGCTCCTCATGTGAACAGACAGGCAGATGCGAGCCTTGCTCCATGGAAACGGCTTCTGTGCACTACTGTATTCTGTCGGTACAACTGTATTTTATTTAAATATATCTTATCTATGGTCTACATATCTACAGACTATCAGACTTGGCACGGGAAGTGCATTATTTTACTGTCAGTGATGTGTTAGTGCTCTGCATAGAGCTGACAACCGCTCGCCCGTCCGCTCGCTCGCTCGCTCAATCTCAAGCTCTGATCCCCGCTGTTACCTGGCAAAGGCGGCGACAGCGGCAACACGGAGGGGACTGCCGATACAATAACCTTTTATTTTGATGTTGATAAAATTCATGAATATGTAGGGTGTTACTATTGACATTTCTGTAATATTACGCCGTAATGTGTCTGCTGTATTAGCCGTATGTTTACTGCGTGTTTATTTGCATATAGAGCGGGGAAGTGAGATCCGATCACAAGTGGTCACTCAAGACGCATGTGGAGACGCATTCTAATGCCAGGTGTGAACAGACGTACTTAAAGCTGTCCACTTGTGATAGGATCACTGAGGACGCATGTTAATACCAGGTCTGACCAGGGCCTCAGCCACTGTAATAAACATGATGCCAGGTTTGGTTTTAAGGGCAACTTCCACAACCTGCACCAGATGAGATTGGTGTGTTTCCCCCATCCTGAAAAACTAGTGACAGCTGAACATAGTGAGGCTGTAAAAATGTCACTCTCTATTTAGTTCACTGTTATAAGCATGAACAATAGCAGTAAAGCATGCTGAGAAAATGGAAATGCAGCATTAACTTGCCCTTTGGAGCCCATTAATGGATGAAGGTAAAGTGAGAAAGGACGTACCATCCATTACAATATATAATGAGTTTCTTAATAGTGTGCTTTAAATAACGTCAAAATATTTCCACCCTCTTCCGACGGACGATGACACATTACGGAACCGATCTCCTCTTAAGAATAGGCCCGCTGATGATGATATTATACCTCATTGGCTCATTACTGCGTCTCAACTTGTCGTTAAGATGTAAGATGCAATTTTGGTGGCCCCGTACTTGGCCTAAGTGTGAGTGTCAGTGATTTGAGGCTGCTGGGAAATTTCCTGCGCTGTACTTTAGAGGGTAATTGCACTGTCATCTGCACAGTGTGATGTAGAGTGAGTGAGGAAACACAACCACACTGTTTCCTCAAGTTCTCAGTGAAGGTCCCTGAGTTGTTGTATAAGCTGCTCGTGTTTGACACGCTGTCTGACTGATTGCTCTGCTCTGGCCCACCTATTTGTTTCCATGTGCGGAGCCGCACCGTAACACACAGCAATAAGAGTGGAAAGTGGAAAGACTTGTGGACTGAGGGGCTTTTTCTTATGTGGTTCTTTTTTTTAGCAATTTCTTCTCCTCTGTTGATACGTTTCTCTCGGCATGGATAATTCTCTCTCTCCTTCTGAAAGTGTACTTTGTATTGTTGGTGGTGGCTACAGATGTTTTTAAGTCCGAGCGGTGTTACACCCCAGCACACCGCAGCCCGTTGCGCCGTGCCACCGTGTTGACAGACGATGTGCTTGTTTACGGCACGCTACACCAACTGTCTGAAGCCCTTAGCGGTCTCTCCCTTTCCTCATATAATGTCTCTCCCCCAGACGGGTCGTTGAGTTACCGGGACCTGTCAGTCCAGTCTGTTGTTTGTTTCCCAAAAGCAATACAACATATCTGGTTGCAGCGGGAAGTATAAGCAGTTGGGTTTTTCTGGCCAGAGATGGAAATAGATTGTAAGATTTAGAGACCACACTAAGACGAGGTCAATCCCCCGAGCCTTCTGTCCTGGGAACGCGACGTGAGAGAAACCAGAGAAAAGATCCCCTTTGACAAGTTAATGGTATCGAAGTCGTAGACTGCAAAAATATACCTATAAAGACATATATGAACTCTACGACGGCGTATTAGGGCCATTGTAGGTTAGAAAAAGACTTTTAAGACTTAAATCTACGAGAAAAAAATTTGGGGAAACCCTGAGAATATAGTCATAAATTTGCGAGAAAAAACTCTGAGAGTCTGAATACGTGAGGTGCTATAAAAAGACATTGCATATCTCTAAACTGATAGTAAAACCGTAAAATTATAAAAAAAAATGCTTGATTTTGTGTCTGTATCAGATGTCCTCAACTCATTGTCAAGAATTATTTATTAAATTATTTTCCAGCAACCCAAAAATCAAAGAATAAAGACATTTCCCTCACAATTTAGTGGCATTTTCTTTTTAATTTATTAGGGACACAGGTGACATGTTTTATACTTCTTGTGAATATAATCCAATTAATCTTATTTCCATATATTATGTATTTGTATATACCCTTTGTTAACACTAACTTATTTTGAAAAACGGACATAGTCACTAGTGTATTCCTCAGCTAACTTTGCTAAGTCTGTCCCTAGCTCTCCCCGTCAGCTCGCTCTGGGCCGTTTCAATGCATTTACCATAAATGACAAATGTCTGTGTATAGTCAGTATATATGGGTGCACTACACGGAGATGTGCGTGATGGATGACTTGACTGCAGTGTGATGAGGTTGATCCAACCTTGTAAAGTGAAGTGATGTGGTTCCTTGACCAAAAAAAAAAAAACACAACTAAAATGTTCTTCAGTTTTCCTTGTAAATTTGTGACTTTATAATGTCAGATAATTTCAGAGTTTTTTTCTCATAAATTTGGGACTTTAATCGTCAATCCTTACGTCTTTAATGTTTTTTCTCTAAATATTACCTCGGCCCCTTAATTTATTTAATTTACCTACAATGACCCTAATACGCCGTCGTAGAACTCACAGGGTAACATAACACAAATACTTATTTTCAGGATTTCATGATGGTGAAGATCTGCATGACTCGGTGCTATGTAACTGTAAATGCAGAAGCTTAGTCTGATCTACTATGAAACATATCCAATCATGAGCTATTCTAAGTGTAATTATTTTAACCAAATTTAGTTGAAGTTAGCATTGTCCATTTCTAAAAAGACTATTTTATTAACTAATGGCGAAGTGCTAAATACAGCGCCTTTTAATATTTCTATTTTGCTGGAGGCCCCTTGAAGCCATCTCAAGTGCTCCATTTTGACCCCAGATCCCACACTATGATTGAGTCCTTGGTTTAGGGCACAGGCTGGGCTGCTCTGGTTTGAACATACTGGCTTCACTCATCAACACTTACATGTTTGTTAATACACTTAATGCCACAGCGTTACCCATGGTAACTTTCAAGGTTGGGTGTAGCGCTGGCTGAGGAAGTGGTTGCACTCTGTTTCTAATCAGACGCAGGGCCTATTTACTGAACAGTCAAACACTTCACTGAAACATTAAGAGGAGCAAGCTGTTACCTCAGGAATATGTCAGCTACACCCACCCATGATTTCTCCCCCTTTCACTTTGCTTTTGTTTGTTTGTTTTGCCTCTCATGTGGCACTGCTTTTTCCAGCTTGGGCTCCAGAATGTACGTCCCTCCTCCTCCTCTCTCCTGTCCTGTGCTCTCGTCCCGTATCTGGTCCTCATTTCAGACCTTATAATTTCCCTGCTGCTTGTATCTGTGGAACTTTTTTGGGGTGAATGTCTGTCTGTTCCTCCGGGATTATTTTCGGCTGTGTCAGCGGTTGCCACAGCGGCAGGCATCGGTTCGCCTGTCAGTCACGTCTCGTCCTCTACGGCCCCGTGTGATCTCCTCCTGCATGCGGATAGAAATAGATCCAGTGTGGGCCGACCACATAAACTATGTGTATGTGTAAGGATGTGATAGCTTGGAATTACAATGTGAAATTCCATCAGATAACTCAAATTAGATTTGAAAATGTCTACAGGAAAGACACGACAATACAACTTTAGTTTTACATGTTAGTTTTAGAGCCGATCCTGATGAATGTGCATGTACGCGGGTACTGTATCTGTGAGAGTGTTTCCAGTGTTAGTTAGTGTCACTGATACAGTAGCCTCATCTTTCTCTGAGTAGCTTTTCCTCAGTCAGGCCTTCTGGCATCTCTGTCTACCCCCCACCAGCATCAAAGATGTGAAAGTCTATAGTTTAGCTCACAGATGGTCCATCTAGAATTCTGAAACAGCATCTGTGATATCAGTCATCCAGAGTTTAAGAGAACAGTACAGTTAAGGTCGTATGTCTGACCTCAGCTTACAGGTTTATGAAAAGGATCTTGTCTGTCTCTTGTCAGAAGGAGGATGACGATTCTCCGAAGGAACATCTTTTATAAGTAAACTGTCAATCATAACAACTGACTTTTTGCTTAACACCTCCCCCAAACTGAGACTGACCAATCATAGCTCAGCAATGCACAGTGGGCCTGTCGGGCTTTGGATTCCTCCACATGCCAAAGCAATGCGACTGCAGTAGGAGCAATACTCTGTGTTTTAAGGGTTTTGAGGGTGGTGTCTTTATTTTCTAGCTTTCGCAAAAACCAAAAACACAAAAGAAAAAGTGTAAGGAATGGATGTAACTTTGTGTTTATCAGCTCTAGCGTGAGCTGCAGTGCTTAGCATGCCCTGCCAACTTATAGTATCCAAGGCCAAAGAGCACATTGTTAACTAACTACATTAGTTTGGTACAGGTAACATTCAAAAAGTCCTGTTCACAACTAAGCTGTGTTGTATCTCCCCACCGAGTGGAAGCCAGTCTTGGCCGGGGTGGAATGAAGTGCATAAACTCAACTACAAATAGGAGTTGGAGCTAATAACAGTTACTTTTACTGAAATTACTGCAAAGCAGAAAAGACAGAAGACGTCAGAGGAGATGGTGTGTATGACCATTGAACCAATCGAGGCAGAAAAAGGGTGAATTTTCTGTGCTTGTCTGGCCGCTGAGAGACATGATGAAGAGAAGAAGGAGCAGTCGGAAATGCGAAGCGGACCAATCACAGTTGTTGCGGTCTGCGTCGCCGCGACGTGTAGTTACATTTCTGGGGAGGTGCACATAACTCTACGATGCAATAGAACAATGTTGTTTCTTTATTTCTATGTCATCAACTGGTGAGGATGCTGACTTTTTTGACAGGGACATGCAGCTTTAGCCTCAGTCTTTTAGCATGATATCATGTATGTAGCTATCAAGTACATATTTAAAGGGTGACATATCATGAAAACTCACTTTTTCAGTGCTTGTGCACAGACAGTTGGGTATCTGGGGTGCCTACCAACCCACACACTGTGAAATAAGACAACCCAGTCAGTTTTTTTGTGCCCTGGTTGTTGTCTCAGGTTTCCATGAAGTGACCGTAATGACATAAGACACACATTTCCTGAAAGCTTGTATTTGAGAGTTTGACATCTGAAGAATATTTCCCAAAAGGAAAGGACAGCTATAATCATCTCACACCTTCCCACTGGTGAGAGGTGGGATTCCCCTACTTTCACTTTGAAGTCAAGGGGATCATTACATGAAAAGGGAGATGTCATCAGTTGTCAGCCAGGTGCCAGGAGTCGGGGGAGAGCCAGAGAGACCATTTCCTATCCCATCAGCACCTGGGACTTCTGTCTTTGATGACATCACACAGGCCCATGCCAGAGGAGGTGCTAACTGCCCATTGTGTATGTGAGTGTGTGTGTGTGTCTCAGTGTTTGTTGCCAGGCAGAATAAAAACCTGCTGCTCCAGTAGCACCAGGCCAGACTATTTTCAGATTAACTTCTGTGCTTTAACCTCATAGTGAAACGTGTGTGAAAAGTAACTACTTTTTGAGAATGGATGAAAACAAATAGTATTAATTCAAAATGCCTCTCCATGAATGACTGTCCCCTTATAGCACAGTGCTACAACACAGTAGTGATTTGACCTATATCTAGTTGCTCTTTGTGTCTTGGAGGTCTTTTCAGGGAAAACTGAGCTTGCACACACAAAGAGATGCATTTTATGTTTGTGGTTTGTTTGGAATAAACATAAAAAGAACTGGGTGGTTAGAACGAGTCACCATAGCTGCAAGAAATGAATCATAATGAAAGAAGAAAAAAAGGAAAAAGAAACGCTGTCTACAGAAACTCAGACTTCAGCAAATCCAGGGAACAGGCCTATGTTTGATTGACAGCTGGTTTCTGAGAATTAAAGTGTAAAGTTTACATTAGTAATAAAAATCACGAGACCCACCTGAAAATCGGAGGAAAAAAAGAAGCACCTGGGCAAATGTGGTTTTGGGTCAATGTGAGTTTAAAGGCCCTGACCACCGATCCGACGGTCGGCCGTCAGATAGTTTGGGGCCGTTGGTGAGCGTCTGTCGGCCTAGATTTTGCGGTGTGTCCCATACCGTCGGCTCTAGTCTGCCCGTGTCTGAGGTTTGTCGGCCGATTCAGTATGTTGAATCGTTGGTGGAGCTCGTCGGTGAGAGAAATCACTTGATTGGCTGTTCAGCTGAAGCAAATCAGTGCACGAGAAGAGAAATTGAAGTGAGGAAAGCAAACCAACGAGTAAAGTCGAGAGGGCACACACAGAAGGCTCTTCTCATTTTTCATTTTCATCTCATCTGAATGACAAATACAGACTACCGCCGCCTGCTGGTGTGGAGAGTTATCTCATCTCATGCAGGCGCAGAACGTACGTGCTAACTGGCCGTCGGCTGTAGTCTTTGCGGTTTGTTCAAATGCAACTTGTCGGCCAAGACACAGGCAACATGAGGCGACTCAACAGTTATTTGTTCTTTGAGTTTGTTCTTTGGGCTTTACGGGAAGACTCATCCATCCTGTGTTTAATGTTTCCTTCTTTTATGTTCTGTATAGTGTAGTAGAGCTCTTAAACTATTTGGAATAGTATTATAGTGTGTATTCACCCTACCCATCTTCAGTGTGTTTTTAATGGCTCTGCTGCTCCAGTATTGATCCAGCCAGTTTCTATTACCCGGCTAATGAGGAAAGCTGGTGGAGCACATATTTCTGACACTCCCATCTGGCTCTGTCCATTTATTTGTCTCGTAAACCGCTTTGTAACAATGTTTTGACAAGTGCTCAAATAAAGCATTTGTGAATATCGAGCAAGAAGAAGCAAGAAGAGTAAATCAATGACCAGGTGGTTGATGTACAAAAGTACTGTTAAATGTTAACTCCCTTCAGAGTCAGGGAGGTCCATTTATCATTGTTTTAAACCGGAGAATAATCCTAATTGAATGAGGGGGATTTATTTTGTTATTAGGCTATTTATCCACTTCTATCCACTATTAAAGAAATGATTTAGTGAACTTAGTTTCCTAATTCCATTCATCAAATGTTCTGTATAACTCTGTATTTAAAGTAGGAATCTGTAAACCTTATAGCAGTATGTACGCTGTCATTCAGCATGTCACATTTGATCCAGTGAGAAGAAAAGAAGTCACGTTGAAGTGATGAACACAGAAGTCTACTCTGCTGGGTGTGTTTGATTCCTTATACACTGCACCCTGCAAGGAAGGGATTTGCACTTCATTGAAAATGTCAGCAGCGTGCAGGCGTGAATAATCTCACAACAGCTCAAAGGATTCTTTTCATATTTTCTGAAATAGTCCCTGTACCTGAATGTCAAATTCAATGATGATGCAAGTATGGAGTGTACTGTATATACAGTATATTCAATCAAAAAGATCCTTTTTAGTTGCAATACAATAAAACAAATATATTGTTTACCAGTTTGAGTTTACTGCTGGAAGCCTGCTGCAGGAAGAATGCATCATCTTAGAAGAGAAGTTTTGAATATTCTTTCTTGGACTTTCTGCACATTCTTATATCACTTCATTTATGCAGCATACACTGCTGCAAGTTTACACTCCTCCATCACTGGATTAGGTGTACAGCTGGAGCTTGTCCAGCAGCCAAGCATAGGAAGTTTCCAACTGTTGTGACGAGGCTGGGCAGAAAGATGACTGGGCGATGTTTTAATACGCTGTTTAATTCCCATTAGATACGGTCTGGTGCTGCCCTGGGGTTTCACTGTACGTGGCAGGCTTCCCACACACACACACCACATAAATCAAACACACACATAATGCACCGTCTATTGCCTCCTTTTACACATCTGATGCTATGTTATTGTGAATAATCTCCCCGATCTGTATCAAAGGGGTTCCTTCGTGAAGAGCTGTTGTGACGAGGCTGTAGCAGTAAATCAGCCGACAGCAAACAAACCGCAGCAGACACGAGAGATTAATTTACAGTGGAAGAAAGCGGGGATCAATATAAAGTATTTCTGATTCTGATTCTGATGCACACCCTTTTCACGCTAAGCCACTGATTGATGTTTAGTGTAGTGGATGTAGCAATGCTCCAACAAAGGCAAAGAAGAAGATTGCAAGCTAGTATTCATGGATTTTTACAATGCAGGATTTAAAATGTTTTCATAATTAGCCTGCAAATGTGTTATGAGAACATATCAGCACATTTATTAGACCCCAAAGATGCACACATGGCTTTTTGATAAAAAAAAACACTGAATGCAAACAGGACTTTTGTTTGTTAACAAGAAAACTCCTCAGGGCCGTGTACCACATTATTTGTAACTTTCTGAAACACTCCAGCAGCCGTGCCCAGTCCTGCAGCAATCGGCCAGATGCGGGCATGTGTGAATATTCAGCAATATTGGGCGTAGAACTAAGTGAAACAACATGAAAATCTGTCCTAAAGTGTGCGCTCTTATTTCCACTGGTAAGGATTATTGGAGACCACAAAGACACGTACAGTAAAAGACACAGAGCTGTTGAAGTGAGATTTGGGAGGCAGTGATATGCAGCCAGGAGGACGCTATGAACCCGCCTTCAAGTATGGCCATTCACAACAGGTACAAACACTTTGTCCCTCAGACATGGCCGGACAACATGGTGTAGGAGCTACATTGTATCGAGCACACTGAACCCCTAAAAGTTCACTGCCTTAAGCAGCTTTCAGACATGCACTGCAACCCTGAACTTATCTACACATTACCCGGAGGAGCTGTATGCGAGAGCGCAAATGTCCGAATCATTCGGATCATACATTAAACAGACTTTACTCTGCCAGCTCACCAGTACAAAATCTGTGTAATGTCCAATTGAGCCCATGTGTGAATAGAGCTGCTCATTCGCAGGAAGCGAGTGGGCGTGTTCCATGCGACTGGCATAACCGGAAGAATAAAAACATCCAAGGGTGAAGATAAGGGGTCATTACATGAAGACGCCAACGAAAATGTTTAACTGAAGAGACAGCGAGATTCAGGAAATTCTGTCGGCAAGGGCCGACGCCGAAAATGTCAGACAAATTCAAAAAATGGCAAGAGACTCTGTTGTTGATGACCAAATTACGAACCGGCTATGTGACCACGGTGTTTTTGCACCATGTGCTGCCTCCTGCACACTCTACCAAGGCGCCATACCTCGCCTAAACCAAACAGAGTATTTCCAGGAGGTGAGAACGCGTCTGATATGGACAAACTTCTGTCGTGTGCTACATGTGTGAAAGGGCAGGCTGTTCGTAGCTATACCTACAGAAAATAATGCACTGCAATTCGTATATAGGCTATTTAACTAAATAAATTAGTATGCAATCCACGTAATCGTGAACCAGAAAGTATAAAGAGCAACAAACGCAGCATAGGGAAGACGTTGGGGTGGATGGTTGGGTCAAAAAACAGTGGACGTTTGCCTAAGAGACCGGTGTTCGTATCCCGCGTGAAACCAGAAGTCAATTTGTCACGTAACTTTCGTATTTAAGTAAGGCCACTTCCACGATCTTTTCCTAAACCTAACCAAGTTGTTTCCTGTGAAGACGGTTTATTTTAAAACTAGACTTTGCAAGCTTGAGGTTTCCTGTTAGGCCCACCCATCCAGGCTTAACACACATCTGTTGTTTTAGAAATACCTTCTTACACACCATGTTTTTAATCCGTTCTCCAGTTACACCCTGCTGTCATTAATACAGTATACAGTACAAACAAGTATATATCAGATTTAAAAAAGTTTGTGAGATTCTGCTCAGCCACAAAACCACCGACTGACTCACTGTTTTCCTCTGGAGAGAACGGCATCCCAGAAATCGTGTTTATAAAATCACTTGATGTGGATCGTATTGACGTTTAAAGTTTGGTTGGAATTTTGGAGAATTGCAAAAATACTTGTAAACATTTAAATCTATAGAAGGTGTTCCTTGCGATAAATCCGAGCTCTGATGTACCGAGCTTTGCCTGCACAAGATCACACAGAGACACAAACACAGATATCCACTCAAACAGGAAGCTGGCAGACACTCTGTCAAGACATGACTCAATAGTGAATTTGTCCAAGTATTATGTCAGTGATGAATAGGATGATGGTGAGGCTGAAAGGTATAAACTGTGCCAGTGAAAGAAAATCCATGCAGCTGTCAACCCCTCCCCTCATCCGCTCTCCAATGAGAAGAGGAAGCTCTTAATAAACCCTTATTGGACCAAAAATGTTTACCAGGCTGACTATAGGGGTAATCCTTTGATATCTTAATGCTCCTCAAGAAGAGGGCAAGCCTGAGCTGGAGGTAAGAGGAGGCAGATTTGGACTCACTGAGCAGAGTTTGTCCCAGAAAGAAGTCGACCTACTCTGTTTATCCATCAGACAATAAAGGATTATGACCTGTGTGTGCACGCTTGTATCCATGTACGTGTAAAGTGTGTCTGTGTGTGTGTGTGTGTGTGTGTGTGAGAGACAGACAGCAGTGTTATCTGCATGTGCACGTATCATGTAAGCGGAGCAGCATTACCTCACTCCATTTCCCTCAGGAACTGCAGGTAAAGAATAACAGAGGGCGTTTGTTTTGTGTCACACGGCGCCCCGGCGGCCTCTGATACCTGCTTAATGGCTTTACACAGACAGAGTTGCAGGCGTCAGGTGACAGGTGATAAAAAGAGCTAATGTTTGGCAAAACCTCCCAGTCAGCACTATTCCATTCATATCTAGGTCTATTCAGGAGCCTGCTTTCCTCTGCCTCCTGTTAATGGCACCGGGGAGAGCTGACAGTAGAAGCCTCCGGGTCACAGTGCAACCCGGTTCCTGCCTGAGCATCGCTTACGACAGCTCAGCTTAGTGGGAAGCACACAGACAGCGAAGAGGAAATGAAATAAAAGGTCTTGCCTTGAGTCAGGAAAGTGTCTTATTAGTCTTTCAATCTGGAAAGTATTCGCTTCAACACTTGCCACTCATCTTGATGAGGTGTCTTTTGAGCAGCGAGGGGTTCATCTAGCATTGATATTCTGTCTGAAAAATGTTGTGGACATAGTGAGCATAGAAATGAAGAGCTAAGTGGGAGGTTTGCACAGTTTCTAGACTTCAAGCTGACCACCGCTGTGGAGGAGGAATCTACCAAAGTTTAACAGCCAACTTCCAATACATTACAGGTGCAGTATGTAGAATTTGACGGCATCTAGTGGTGTGGTTGCAGATTGCAACCATCTGAGTACCCCTCCACACTCACTCCTCCCTTTCCAAGACTGCGGTAACGTGAGCGGCCGAGTACAACACTGTGGTAACGCCGTTGGCCTCGCTCAGAGGCCATCCTTACTATACTACTTAAATAACTAAAGTGGCCTTCAGGTAATGTAAAAACGGGAAAGGCCCTCTCTAGAGCCAGTGTTTGGTTTGTCCGTTCTGGGCTACTGTAGAAACATGGTGGAGCAACATGACGGTCTCTGTGAAAAGGATTCGCTCCCCATGTATATATGAAGGGCTCATTCTAAGCTAACGAAAACACGACAATTCTTGTTACTCTTGTTATAGTATCTTTTGTAGACATCTCACAGCTGTTAAAGGAAAAAATTCATGGATTTTTACACTGTCAAAGAAAATACAGAATTGTTGGTTGTAATCCTATAATAGTGATAAAATGGCAATCGCTGCAGATCCTCACCCATCCTGAATTTACATGCTGTGCTCCTGACAGCGCTGTTTGTGAAATGCACAGGCCGACAGCAGAGAAAGCGGTAGCACAATATCTTCCATTGTTTGCTCCGGAGGTGTTTAGTTGCACAGGAGTTTAGAGTGGCAGAGCAGCTCTCGGATGTGGCAGAAGAAGAAAGAGAGACCAAAAATGTATAAATACTGGTGGTGAGGCTGTTCCTCAGTAGATATGGACTAAGGAGGGATTGTGTACCAACATACAGGTGGCATTTTCTTTACTGGACTAGTTAGTTAGTTAGTTTTCTTTCTTGTATTTACATATTTTTGTAGTTAGTTACAATATAGCCTACATTTTTAAATTAAAAAAGGGACCACAAGAGGACAAACCACTGCAGAATGTAAACAATGCAGGTAAAAAGAAATACTTTGCAAATGTTGTATGAGGTGGCAAATGTATACAACATTTTTGTTAGACCTTCAGGACACATACAAAGTATGTTGTATTAGTTTTGAGAAACATAGTCAGCAAACAAAACTGTGTTTGTTTACAGCTCCAAAGGGTTCTTTTAAATGTGGTCAGATCCACCAAGAAACACAAATGGGCATCTGATAGCTCAGTAACACACCACATAAAGGATCGGGATACTGGTGTGTCACACGCCATTACATGAAAAAAAAAAAAAATTGTGATGTAGCCTTGTCATACTTCCTGTACTGAGCAATAAAACCTGCTAATCATTTTTCAAAAATATTTCAGCCCATTCAGCTTAGTAAATAGTTATACAGTACTACAGGACACTTTGTGAGTTTATGGAAGAAAGAGGGTGAAGATGCAGCAGCTGAAACAGAGAGCAGGCCCAGAGAGTGCGACTGAGGTCGGTGACAGCAGCAACAGAGAGCGTCTCAGGCCTCAGTGAGTCACTTCAGAGCTGATGGGATAATGAGGTCCAGCCAGAAGCCCCAGACTTGCGGTTCTGTGTTTTCCACCGTGCTACAAACAACGTGACAACTGGCAGCACTCATCTCTCTCCATCTGGGGTGCGCAGCCTGCCAATGTCAGCCCTCCCCCTCCACATCCACATCCACCTCCACCTCCACCCCAAACCCACCTCAGTCAACACATGGCCCACTGTCTGTTGGCTCACCATCAGTGCAGGACCAATGGCCTGGCCCTGCATACTGGGATTTCCCATAGTCAGCCCTGGTGTCCCCCTTACCTCCAATACCCCCTTACCCCACCCTCCTCCCTTCCTGGGGGGACGTGACAGAGCTCAGGTCCGTAGCCGTGCTGTCATGGCACAGTAAAATGGGATAATGGCTGCTTGTCATGGCCCCTTTTTTTACACCACTGATTGATATGAGTGCTGCTGTGACCTCGGCTGAAAAAAAAGATCTGATTTGATAAACGTCCAAATGTTTCATGATCCATTATATAATGGGGCTATAGACCCCGATGCTAGCTCCAGTTTTCAACAAACAAAGGCAACATGTGTCATTGGTTCCCCATATAGTGTCTGGAGAACATGTGGAAATCTGTTTTTGCAAACATGCACTGTAATCTGTTGCAGAGTCTCAAATTAATAGCTGACTTGGTTCAAACGATGCATTTGAAAGTCCTGTGAAGTTGTGTATAGAATAATTTGTTATTCCGAATGCTGAGAAGGACTGTGGGAGGAAACTGGAGCACCCGAAGGAGACGCATGCAGCCGTGGTGGAAACATGCAAACGCCACACAGCAGCGGCCCCGGTTACAGCCAATCAACACAACCCTGAATAGGATAATCAGTTTACAATCTGACTCGATGGATGGACTGATAGATTAGTGATACTAATGAACTCAAATTTGAGTTCCCATGTGAGCTATGTAGGTCATCTTTCTGTCCATTCTTTCTTTTATTTTTTTAAATCAGAAACAAATCTTGAGTTTGTTATGATTTCAGCATATTTTTATGCTAAATGCAGTACCTGTGAGGGTTTCTGGACAATATTTGTCTTTTTTTGTGTTGTTAATTGATTTCCAGTAATAAATATATACATACATTTGCATAGAGCAGCATATTTTCCCACTCCCATGTTGATAAGAGTATTAAATACTTGACAAATCTTCCTTTATGGTACATTTTGAACAGATAAAAAAAACGATTAAATATTTTAATCAATTGACAGCCCTAATCAAAACTTAATAATATTGCCCCAAAAAGGATCAGTAGGTCCTGAAATTAAATATATTTGTGTTATTTCTTTTGTCTGTAATGACTGTTATCCCTGTAGTTATAAATGGAGCATATTCTGCTGGACTAAAAAACTAATTTGAAAGCCCTGCAGGTGACTCATGCTCCATGTGTCACACAGCAAATCTGTATGTTATTGGACTGAAACCCATATTTTCAGAATTGCAGCCTTCAAAGCACAAATTCAAATGAAACCGTGACAAGCAGCAGTTGTTCTTCAATCGCCAGCAAACAGACACGTCAGAGGTGATGCACGTTGCACCAAAGTCACTGCATCAGACGGAGGAGAAGCTGTACGAGCAGCTCGGCCCCGGTCTGTGCCAGTGGTCAGCAGCCACAAGCTCCTTCTTCCCCCAGAGAGCAGACAGACAGACAGACACAGAGACGGATGGACGACCCAAAATTACAGCTCAACCGGCATTTTGAGGATAAACATCTCTTGTAAAAATACACCAAGCGGCCAGGAGCAGAGAAACCAGCAGGTTCACCAGGGCGCGACGGGGGGAAGTCACGTCGGCCTGCTGTATTTAGAGCCCGATAATCTCATCCTCCGACTTCTGCACATGGATCTCAATTTGCGGCTTCTCTGACGGGCCGAGGGTGGAAAGGCCACCCTTTGAAGTATTTATAAATATGTATTGCTTGTTTGTAAAAATGCACCGCAAAAGTAGAAAGAAAGCAGAGAGCATATACGAGAACTTTGAACCACAGGGAGGTCATTTATTTTATGTTACATGGTGTCTCGCTGGCAACAAGATCATAGCCTGAGAGCTGAGAAAGTGCTGTATTAGGCAAAAACCTTTGTGAGACGTCTCTGGGAAGCTAGTTTAAACAAGAAGTTATCCTGGGGCACTGTGGAGAGACAACTTCAGACTGGATTCCATGAAACGTGATCACGTTCTGACAGTCAAAAAAACAAAAGTCAAACGAGTTGAGGTGTGAAGTCAAATGACCCCTCTGACCCTCTTCTATCTGAACCAGGGCCCTTGTTGTACTTTGTCAGTCCTGGCCCCCTCCAAGGGCCCCATTGTCTGGGGGCAGAAGCTGGAAACCCTCCCCTGTCTCTGGCCTCCGCGGCTGGACAATGGGCAAAGACAAACCCCTGACACCCCGTCCTCCAAGGGGACAGCGCGGGATTATTGCAGGCGATGTTGACTTTTCTATCTCCTCTCTCTTCTCACTGGTGTGTGTGTGTGTGTGTGTGTGTGTGAGTGTGTGTGTGTGTGTGTGTTGGTGTGTGTGTGGGGGTAAGCCAATTTGCTTTTTCAATGAAAAGAAAAACACAGAAGGAAATACAGCGAGGGAGAGGAGAGGACAAAAGATGGGCCTCAATGATGAAGTGACCTGAAGAGAGGTGAGATCATTTCAAATGGGATTACACACACACACACACACACGCACACACACACACATAAACACACACACACCAGCTTCATTGTCCCTGACCCTACTCAACCTACACAATACAGAGCAGGATATTGCTGCACCATGCAGTCTTTTCACTATGTGGTCTCAAGCCTGCTGAGTTAACAAAAGCTAAAGCTCAAGGTTTTTTAGGGTCGGCAAGCACAGAAAGTTCCCTTAAAGTCGGTGATGAGGCAAAGGGAATCAGTAGGAGGAAATGCCGACAGATTTCTAGAAGAAAAATATGCAATACACACCAGTGCTCGAAGTGTTCCAGTATTCACTAATACACAGTACCGGCACTTCTACATTTTACTCCTTGGCGTACTGTGACTTTCTCTTGCGTACCGGAACTTCTCACAAGCTGCCGGATCTCCTTTCTGCCCTCTCCAATCAGGTTCTCTAGGGGATTCATAATGATGATTCATAATCACGATTCATAATGACGAGACATAATGACGAGACATAATGACGCAGCTGCAGCATTTTTGCGCCACACCTCATAAGCCCGTATGAACATAAAAACTATGTGGTGAACATCTGGACGAGCCGACACACGGCACAGGGGACGGGGGGTGAGAACGAGGGTGCTGTAATTTATCAACACAATGTTCAAGTCCTTTATGTAAAATAATTAGTGAACTGGTAGTCATAACTTTTTTAATTTGGCAACGAATATAATTAATGGAACATTATTCAAACGTTTTCTGAATCTGCTCTTTTGCTTTGCTAGAATATGATTCTACAGGGCAAACATTTCCAGAAGAACTGAATGTTCAGACGAAGCTATGACAAATAATAAAAATAATAATCTAATTAGTAATAATAATGGTCCAAAATTATGTAAAATTGCATAATTTTAAGTAAAAAACCCTAACCCAATATCTTCTAGTATTTTTTATTCACTGTAGAAATTCAGAATGTGGCTGTATAATATGTAGGAGCATCCTGACTGTAACACTGCTCATAAAACCTGAATGAAAACCTCATACACCTCAGCTCTGCATGCATACCTGCCTGTCTGGCTGGCTGCTGTTGATTCCAGCCTATAAATAACACAGGAAAGCACTTCAACTATTAACACTGTATACAAACACACCACCATAACCCTATAATGTTCCGGTTGGAATATTATTGTAGTATTATAGGCCTATTATAGAAGATGTATAACTCCAGTATAGTAATATAGCAACAAAACCACAGCTGAATATGACCGACACAGTATAACCTGCTTAAAGAAATAATGAATAAATAGGAATAAGTTGTAATAGATTGCTGATACCGGCCGACACAGACGCCAACATGTGAAAAAGGGGAGTACTGGCACTTATTGTTTTCCACTTCAAGCACTGATACACACATATTGTCCATGATGTGCGTGCAGCCCCGGGGTTCGCTTAATGAATCAAGCCGTCAGAGCAGCAACAGGCAACAAGTGTTCTTCATCTTCATCTCCCTGGTGAAGGGACATCCCATCCTCCTCCTCCTCCTCCTCCTCTCTCTTCTTGCCTTTTGGTTTGTGAGTCGACCCATAAATCTGAGGATTTTGTTTTTGTGTCAGTGAGACAATGAGATGCTGTGTTCCATCGTATATGAATAAAACAATATCAAAACATCCATCATTGGACTGCGACATGATGTAATTGTTTGAAGCTTGTCACTAGATTTCCTTTTCATACTTAAAAATACTTTTCCAGGTCGTGCAAGTAACATGATTATTACAGATGCATCATTTACCACATGTGGCATCACGTGACATGAGTTGGCATGTTAAACCGACACTTGAAGCTCCTATGGTAGGACAGCGTGCTGACAGAGCTTGGCGGTGACACTGAGAAACACTTCAGAACACGAGTGGTACAGTGCTGACTTGTGCAGGATGGATGCGGCGTACACAAATTGCCAACCTGAACTGAAGGCTCGCGCGGCAAGAAAACAAAGTGCCAACTGTTGGCTTACCAAGCACACGATAAACAATGAAGACTGGTATATTTTCCATGGGGCTCTGCTTGGCTGGATCCAAATGGAAAGATTACTCTGCTGACTTTGCCGTTTGGAAGTGGCGGTGAGCGACTTCTGATGTCTCTAGCACACCTTTGTTCAAGTCATCCTCAGCAGGCTGCGTTCCCACACCCACACTGCTTCAGCCACATTACCTGCAAACTCTTTGATCATCAGCTGATAGAGAGTCAACACTCAGCAGGTTTCCACGCTCGCGGATACGTGTGGCGTGCCAGCGAGACCCAATGGAGCGCAGCCAGACAAAACACCGTAATAAACTACTGTCAGAAGAAGCCTTTGCCCAGTTGCCAGAGATAAAGTCTTTGTTTAAAATGATGGGGTTCAAAGGATGGCAGTGGATTGTGACTTCCTGAGGATATTAATGATGACAGGATTAAAAGGTTCAGAATAAATAACAGGCTGTGTTAACCACAACAAAACATAGTCAAGAGACAATAAAGGCAGGTGATTCTCAAATGAGTGTTGTCTAAAAAAAAGGGTCTAAACATGGAGCTCCATTTCCACACAGATGGCTATATTATTTTAAGTCTTGCTGAGTGCCAATGAATGACAAGTGGGACTAAATGCGCTTGTTTGCAATGGATCGCGACGTCCGCTCTTGTGGATAAAAACTGAACATTATTTGATTAAAATAAAACTAAAACTATGCTTTTTATGCCTCCTGTTGAATCCCAATTATAGTGTCAAAAATATCAAATGTATGAAAAATATGAGAATTACATGAAATTGATATACTCTGAACTATTTGAACATTGTCAACAACTTTGAAAACACATTTCTCTCCGTTTTGACCTTCCATGCCCTCCAAGACCATGTTCAAACTCTGACTTCTTAATTGGGTTGTCCATATAGATTGCACATAAGAAGTGGATGTAGTTGTTTACTGAGGTAATAAATCAAGTGAGAAGTAGGCTCATTTTCCCCAAGACATCTCTGCAATCAGACTTCTCTTTGCAACCAGAGGAGTCGCCCCCTGCTGACTGTTAGATAGAATGCAAGTTTAAGGCACTTCTGCATTGGCTTCACTTTTCAGACTGCCTAGTTGCCCAGAAAAAAAAATTGAATCTGTAACCTCAAATTTTGACGGACAATGTTGTGTCATCACAATTACCTGAATCAGCTTACTATCATTGTGATCTTGAATAAATTAATCATCACCCTGACAACTCTCCATACTGTAGTTGTGGTGCAGCCTGGTGGCCAAGATGTTTAAATTACCATGCTTGGTAATGTTTGAATTGCCGCGTTCAACGCGTTCAATGTGGCGGAAAACACAACATGTCATTTGTTTTCTTCCGGAAAAGGTTCACATGACGGGGTGTGACGAATCAGGGAAGGACACGTCATGACTGATAAGAACTCACGTTCACTTCTTGATTGGGTCTTTTAAAGAGTTTTAAAATAAAACGGGGTCAGCAGCGTTTTCAGACGTCTCCATTTTAGGGGCTCGAAAACGCGTGACGCCAGTTGTGGGCGCTAGGCATAAATGCAGCAAAAGTTATGCGTTTTAAAACGAAAACGTATTAGTGTGGATGTAGCCTAGGGCTGCATTCATAGCAACATTAGCACTCCTCTTTCATTTCAATGAGACCACTGCTCGAGGGAAGAAATCATTATTGTATTCATAACCCTATTTTTTGTGTTTAAGTGGTTTCCA
>CAKAKR010035286.1:28411-40286 GCA_916700685.1 Adelosebastes latens
CACATAGATTGTATATAAGAAGTGGACGTGGTAACCGTGACGTCACCCATTGGTTTGTGGACTGCCATTTCGAAGCCTCGAGTTCGGCATTGTGGCCGTCGCCATCTTGGCTTTTTGCAACCAGAAGTGACACGAGAGGGAGGAGCTAAGTACAACCGAAAGCTGAGTAAGATGTTTTTAGGCGACCAAAAAGTTTATAATTAACTTTTATGAACTGAAAACACACTGTGAAAGGGTTAAAGTTCTAAGACGAAACACAAACAGTGACCTGTCAATCACGAGGTAGCCACGTCCTAAAGCATACCCTGCTTTATGGTCTATTTGACTCTAAATGGGACCATAATTTACTAAATGAACATCATGCTGTATTGAAGAAGACTTGAAACTAGCAATTGAGACCATAAACTCATGTTTACAATGTTTACTGAGGTAAGAAATCAAGTGAGCTCATTTTCTCATAGACTTCTATACAATCAGACTTCTTTCTTTTTGCAACCAGAGGAGTCGCCCCCTGCTGGCTGTTAGAAAGAATGCAAGTTTAAGGCACTTCCAGGTTGGCTTCACTTTTCAGACCGCCTGGTTGCCCAGAAAAACAATTTAATCTGTAACCTCAATTTTTGCTACAACGCGATGCAACGTCAACGTGTTGGCCATTCAAATGCACACAGGCACACATTCCTGGTAGACAATGTTGTGTCATCACAATTACCTCACGATCAGCTTATTATCGTTGTGATGTTGAATAAAATAATCATCACCCTGACAACTCTCCATAGTTGTGTTGCAGCCTGGTGGCCAATAAGTTTAAATTACCATGGTTGATAATGTTTGAATTGACACGTTCAATGCGGCGGAAAACACATGTCACTTGTTTTCTTCCAGAAAAGGTTCATATGATGGGGTGTGACGAATCAGGGAAGGACACGTCATGACCGATAAGAACTCACGTTCGCTTCTTGATTGGGTCTTTTAAAGAGTTTTAAAACTAAAACGGGGCCAGCAGCGTTTTCAAACGTCTCCGTTTTAGGGGCTCGAAAACGCGTGACGCTAGGTGTGGACGCTAGGTGTGGGCGCTAGGCCTAAAAGCAGCAAAAGTTATGCGTTTTAAAATGAAAACGTATTAGTGTGGATGTAGCCTAGGGCTGCATTCACAGCAACATTAGCACTCCTCTTTCATTTCAATGAGACCACTGCTCGAGGGGAAAAAATCATTATTGTATTCATAACCCTATTTTTTGTGTTTAAGTGGTTTCCACTGTTAGGGAAGATATTCTGTCCCATATGATTTATACAGTTAGTGTCTCTGTTGGAAAGAACATCTGAAAGTCATGTTTTAGAAGAGAATTGTGTCTTTTACTCATCTGTAAATCACTGTAATGCTCTGAGCCGATGCAACTGTAAAAGCACACTTAACAGATGAGTTCTCGCTTTAAGATCCCTCAGCCAATTCACTCCCAGTTTAACTCCAGCACCGAGACACCACAACACTCATGAACATTAAAATACTGTGTTAAAACATGATGTCCACTCTTTTTCATCTAGTCATTCGCCCTTGTCGAAGTAAAGTACGTGATCATAAAATCTGACACTTTCGAATTCAGATTTAAGGGGAATTCGGAGGATGTTCAGTGAATTACTGTCGAGGGTTTAATGGTTTCCTACATCGTGTGAGGTTTCATCTCTCAGTGGCTTGGGCTTAAAGTTATTTAATATCAGTGTCAAAGAGACGGAGAACTGAGGCTCATTCATTCGCACTACAGCCAAGTCAACTACAGAAAGCAGAGGTACTTCTCTTTATAATCTTTCATGAGGTTGACTAATGGAGGTAATATAGCCATCAATGTGACAATGGCTCATTATTTCCGTTTCTGTAAAAGAGCCCTGTGACCAGAGACAGAGCAAGAATAGCTGCAAGCTATTCTGTGTAATTTAATAGGCTATTCTTCATCACCATATGAAGCGTCTAAACTCATCTGTGATGCAGCCAGAAGCTATTGTCTGCTCCCACCTTCCAGAAGTCATAGACTCCCATTGTTTAGCTCACAGAGACCAACTGTTGCTTTGATGACATTATGCACTGAATTAAATATGCAGACTTTGTTTCCTATCGTGACTAAATAATGCAACAATCACTGGTGCTGCAAGCAGTGCCGTTCTGCCCAATGTAACATGAAGAGAATCTGTGATAATTGAGTTTTTGGCCTGTTGGGGGCAGTGCAACAAGCTGCACACATATGTACGTTGCATCACGTTATACTGTAAGGTTGTGGTGCACGTGTTGGCAAAAGTTACCCATTGAACGGAAACAAAACAACATTCATTTGGAGTTGTGTTTCTGTCCACCTGGTGAATGTAAGTCCAACTTTCACTCTTCTTTTAGCTCTGGTTTGTTCTCCACCAACTCCCGAGGAAAACATCTTACATTTTAGTTTCACCAGCTGTTTGCTAACTGTCTGTCTGACGTCTCAGCCTGCATGGTCTCCTAAGAATTACGTTCCTATACAATGCATTATCAATTAAGTTTTGAGAGAAATGTATTTTCTCCCAGATTATGTTTGTTTTTGACGCATCACATATACGTATCTAATTATAGACCACAGAAGTCTGCATAGGGAAGAGGTCGGGGAGGATGTGTGGGTAAAGAAAAAAACAGCCCGGTTTCACCAAATGGCGCATGAATGACACGGCAATGTAAGTCATTTAGCATGCAATAACAACGCCATTCTTGCTTTTGGCGTGTCATTTGTACGCCATGTAGTCTGTACTGACTGCAATGTAAATGCATCCGTGTAAATATGCTACGCTCAGAGCTAGTGACATAGAATAAAAAGTTTGCTTATGGCCGGCAGGACCGGTGTTCGTGTCCCAAGGTGTTGTTGAGTAATTTTGAAGTTACGTTTGTGACGCGTTTTCCATACTTATGTTACATTGTTTACGTATGTATTTTACTTAGTTTACATACTTATTTTAAGCCCAACCATGATGTTTTTCCTAAACCTAATTAAGTGGTTTTGTTGCCTAAACAACTCCCGTAATCTGAAGATATGTCCCTTGAAACGTAACTGAGAATGCAGTTTAGTTTTATGGGAACATAATTTTGTAGGAGACAGGGTTGCCCGTTAAGTGCTGAGCTGAAAATATATAGTGGGTTTATCAGAGATTTTTTTTGCTGTAAACAGCTGCCTGGATGTGGAAACAACGCTACTGAGAGCCATGAGAGTGAACCAAAACAGTAAAGTTTTGATCTGTAAAAACCAAAGCAACGAGTTAGAAGATGCTAAAGTGCTCCGTAGGGGTGAGGGGAACTGCAATTGAACCAACTGCAGTTTTGTTTAATTTGGCGGTTAACCGACTCATGTGAATTATATGTAAACTAAACAAAAACTGTATATCTGATCAGCTCCAGCACATTTCTGGGACTGACCGACATACTGACCGGTCCCATACTGGTCAGAGCTAAACACCGCAGTGGCTCAACATGGTGTACTCCAGCAATATGTATCTCCGTGCTGGGAACAATGGGAGCCTCTGACTTCTAAAGGATGAGGCGAACTTGACGGTAATAGCTTCCGACGGTGACAGATACATCGTCGGCTTTACAGACTTTTCACGGTTTTCTGATCTGTGCTCCTGTCCACAAAGAAGCTGCATGTCAGCGCAACCAAACACCAGCCGTAAATAATGACAACAAGAGCAACCGCCACGCACATGAGCTCATCTTTTCACAAACTCCACCCACCCTTCAGCGGAGTGGCGGGGAGCTTCAGAGTGGTGACACGGCTCTTCTGGTCATCTGTTACAATAGAGGCCCGACTCGTTTCGTCTGATCCCACCGACCACTTTAATCTTCTGCCAGGGCCACAGGAAGCCAGTCATGCTCAGTGTGTGAGTGTGTGTGTGTGTGTGTGTATGTGTGTGTGTTTGTGTCCAGCAGGGAAGGGGTCTCTTGTCTCTCGATTTTCCGCCCTGATTGGAGTGAATGAGTGGCCATTCTGTTGCCCAGCTGAATCTCTCCATCTCTCGTTTTCTTTGAGTTCACAGCGTGGAGGCAAAATGACACACTCTCTTACAGCTCTAGACGTGACATCATCGCGGGCCTGATGCCTGTTTACAAGCCAAGGATGCACAACACTGACGACTAATAGCCTTTAAAAAAGCTTTTATATGTGATCAATTAAATGCTTACAAGGATAAAGGGAATATTATCTTCTGCTTTTCCACCTAATCAGTTTTAATGGATTTTTGATGCCAAAAGGCAATAGGCTTTTTCAAGGCACAGTTGTAATTAATAACATTAACGATGGCAGCCGTTCATTTCAGTTATTAATGACTCCTGTGCTTTTCAAAATGTCTGCCGTGGAAGAAAAAAGCTCTCCTTCACTTTTTTGTGCTACATATTTTATGGTTTTATTTTTAAGTGACTAATTGCAAATCATAACTCATTACCATAAAATGTCTCTCTTTCCCTCACTTTTATTATTTAGTATTTTTTAAACATGGTCCAGGTGTGGGTATTATATCACGGCTACGAACCAATCAGAGTGCTTGATTTGAGCTATCAATTTTATAAAATATAATATATAATAGTAAATATTTTATATATAACTAAAATATAAACAAACATAATTAAAATATTAATATTATATTATATATAATAGTTTTAATTATATATGTGTATAAATTATTTACAATAACAATTGTATTACAATATAAATTTATGCTATATACATATATACATTTATATTATATATAATATACTGTATAAAGGAAAAGGTTTGCCATGATGAATCAGTTTTTTATTTTTTAGCCAGCAGTGATGTGAGCAGCTGAATTGCTACGCTAAATCTTTAACTTCCCAGTTTTAAATGTAAGGATGTGAAGAAGCTGAGCTCAGCCTGCAGCTCCCTCCAAAAGCAAAAAAGAAAGAAAGTGTTTGAGTAACTTATGAGGTGAAGTTTCAAGTTTACCGGTGATGTATCTCATGACGCTCACTTATACATCACATCTAACAAGACGGGAACTTCTCTTTCAAATCAGCGCTCTTCCTTTCAACTAAGCTGCCGCCTGCAGCAACCCATATTAAATGACTGTATACATCAGGACATGCGGGGTCTTGATGGTGAACACTTTGTAGTGTGTGTGTGTGTGTGTGTGTGCAGCACAGAGTTTACCAATTTTTACAGATTTGTTTTCACTGTAACCAAGGATTGACTTTAAATATGCCAGACTTCCACCTAATATCTCCTCAAATCCCTGTGAAAATTGTGACTCAATCATCGCCCGGGGTAATGACTGTTTACACTCTGTTTTACATAGAGCTTTTTTAACGATCAATCTGTTCAGTGGGAGTGTTAACGCCCAGACTCGCATCCCTTGCCTCGGGGTCTTTCACTAATTTTCTTTAGCGGAGAACGGATACGATAATGAGCCTCTGCAAAGTCCTTGGCCGGACAACGTGGAACCGATATTCTGTGTAAAAGTTGTGCTGAAGGTGGAGGGCCAACAGTGAGAGGTTACATGGATTGAGGGTGCTCTGGCAAGCATGTCCGCTCACATCCTCCCACACGCCAGCGCCAAGCATCGAACCGTGCATCATCTCAGACACAGACACACACAGTTATACCACACAGGCTGTACTGCACATTTTTAGCACACATACATACAAGCAAACATTAGCCATAAGGAAACATACTGAATAAGTTGTTCATAATGCCATTTTTATATCATGTTGTGTTCAAATTTATGCATTAAACATTTTTTGTGGTGGAGCCTGTGATTTGGATTTCCTTCCCAGCTCGCAGCATGTATAATATGGAATATCTGCCACGGTCTGATGTGGAGGCTGTTTCATGAATGGGAAACATGATCTGGGAAATCACTAAATATAACTGTGAAGTTCTGCGGCTGTCCGCATCCCCTTTGATAAGAGAAACCCCCTCATCTGCCCCGAAGTGTCTGCATGAACATGTTTCACGCAGCAACCCACAGACACTGCTGTCAGAACAGTCGTTTAAAGACAATCATCACCAAACAAAAGGCAACCATGTTCTGACAGTTCTCATCTTGGATTACGAATCAGAGAAGGTGCCAGAACGTCAACAGAACAAAACACAATGAGACTCTGTCTGCGCGCTGACTGAAAAGGAAACGTGAAGAAGAAAAAAAACACAAGTGGGAAGAGACACATTAAATTCAAAGAAAGTGTTGCACATCTCTGACTTGTATAGATCCTGTGAGATGTGAGACGAAGAGACAAAACTCAATAGCCAAGAGAGTATTGTTCCCCCCCTATGGTCTTATTATGTGAGCTGGTCTTTATAAGTTCAAATTGGAGCTCATTTGTGGATGTGATTACATTCCTGACCATAGATTATGTTTATTCTCAGCAGGTTGCTCTCCTCATGTTGGCCGCCACTCGGTGTGAATCTTTTCCAAGCCCCCAGGACGACGAGCACTGGATTGTGTGGTGATGATGCGTAATGGCTAAAGTCAAAGTTGCAGGTCACATCATGCCCAGAAAGAAGAACTGAGCATTACACTTTGAAATGATTCTTCAAAGGATCACCATTTGAGCCATTAGGTCAGTAATTATGGTCTGAAAAGCAGTGTTTCACTGCCCTAGCACTTTCAAGACTGTTGCACCTCTGACCACACTCAACAGTGATGTCAGGGTGAACTGACACACCCTGGCGTACAATTGATTGATAAGTCCTAAGAGAGGTTTTCTAAAGGGAATCTGGTGCTAGGAAACACTACCGCTTTTGTCCACAGGGACCGCCAAAATCAACACAGAATGAAAGTTTCTTGTAGTAACTGTGACTATAAACAATGTGATGTGTCTGTGAATATTATGAAACCAATGTAATGTGCCTTACATAGTAATGTTACCATTGAACAGACGTAGTTTATCTAAGAATGACAGAAAATGAGAAAGCTGACTGAGGTTCTGCCAGGCTCCAAGCTTGCTCAACTGTTATTGGAGCATAGAGCAAAAAAAAGGGGCGGGACTTAGGATGGTTCAATTCTACATCATTGCAGCAAGGTGAGAAGTTCAACTACTGGACATCAGCATGAACAGCAGCTGTTAAATTGGTGCATTCATGTGTGCAGACAGACAGCTGGCTGAGGAGGACACTCTACTCATTACTACTATTTGTGTTGCTATTATCATTACTCATGCATACTGTTAGTAGGCTACAGCTTGAAAAGTACGTGAAACCAATTTCCTACTGATGAATCGAGATTCATATTTACTGTATTCTGTGCATTATGTTTTATACTCCCTGCTGTGTATGCTGATCACTCACAACTTTTTATCAATGTATGCATGGACATGTACATAAAACAAACACTCTCCCACTCTGTTTATGTTTGGCACCGTTGCAGATCTTGAGGACAAGTACATTTTGTTCAAACTGAGTTGACAGTGAATCATCATTTAACAATGTACCTGAGTCAATCCATCACTTTAAAGATGGGACTTTTTCCCCTGCACCGATGTTATGTTACTGAAAGCTGAACAAGCAGCAAAACAAAATGTAAGGGCCTTATTTCTGAGAAATCCTTTGTATGGACCAAATAAAACATCCTTTTCAAAAAGAAACAGTTCATTAGATCAACTGAATTCTAATTGGCAGAAAGGGACGGTAACAAACTAGAATTTCACCGCATGGTATTGAAATGTTTGCACTTTTGTTTCATTGAAAAGCAGCACAGTGTTGGCAGCGTACAGGCAGCTGTACAATCTGAGTTTAATCAGTTATTCATAGGATTCCTGCTGCCTCAAGGCCACCCTTGTTGGCAAACAGTGCTTTGTAAACCAACAAAAGTGCACCGCAAAGAACCAGCGTATAATGAAGCTGTTATTAGAGCATGCATACAGCAGCTACGCTTTTGATACACACTAAAGAACCAATTAGCAGCAGACAATTCTCAGGGTGCACAGGACCAGGAAATTAAAGCACTTAAAACGTTCAGGCGAGAAAGAGATGCAAATGTGGCTTATTTTCTCATTCCCCAGTACTCACTAAGGAGAGAAGCGAGGGTTTATTAGTCATTTATCGCACGTTTCACTGAAGAAAACATTCGTTTGGTTTCACTGTGGAGTTTATTTCTCAATTCTACATCTATTGCAAGTACAACATGCAATATAAGTTCTGAGTTGACAAAATTATATCTGGAACCATTATAAAGTGTCTAAGTATTGCATTTGACTATGTGTTGCAAACAATTTTAAGCTTTTGTGCTAATCACAAGTTTAAAATACATAATTTTGGCAGTTAAAAACACGTTTTGCATTCTAATTAGCCTGCCAAGACGATTTCACACACTCTTTCTCTTTTCTACTCGACATGGAAACATGGAACAAATGCTGTAGACTATGGAACAGAATAGATCCCTCGCTAAAGCCAACTCCCCAGTTACTGTTACGCCTGTCAAATTTTCCGTTCGCGTACAGCACATATACAGTTTACCATGACAGTGGAAGATCTACGACTCAAAAGTCTATTTTTATAAACAGTGGGTTCTTGATGTCAGACAAAGCGGGCTTCTCATTTCTAGCTGACAACTATCAATTTTGTCAGCTGAAATGACGACTATTCTGGCAGATTTGATCAGATTTAGCTGCTAGCTAATTAAGCTAACATTAGTTCCTAAAATATGGTCTTAAATATGCATTGATAGCTATATGATACAATGCTAAAAGACTGGCTGCTTAGTAGCTATACCTATAAAAAGTAATGCACTGTAATTGGTGTATACTGTATATATCCCAGTTCGTGTATTATCCACGTAATCGTGAACCAGGAAGTATAAAGAGCAGCAAACTCTGTATAAAGAGGATGTCGGGGGTGGATGGATAGCTCTAAAAACATCAGACTTTCGCCCAGGAGACCGGTGTTGGTACCCCGTGTGAAACAAGAAGTCAACGTTGATTTATTTGTCGCGTAACTTCCGTATTTAAATGACACCAGTTCCGTAGTTATTTGAACCCCAACCACAATCTTTTCCTAAACCTAACCAAGTTGTTTCTTGTGAAGACGGAAGGTTATTTTGAAAAGACTGTTTGCACGTAACGAGCAGAAATTGACACGTGTTGCTGGACATTCTTAGGAAAACGAACGAAAAATGAAAAATAACTTTTCGTAAGATATCATACGAACCGCTGTCCAAGATACGTTGTAAACGACTGAGACTAAACCTATATGTCCCAAAAAAAAGTCAGCATCATCTCCAGCTGATGATCCACAACGTGCAGTTTATAACAGTCACTTTTGCTCGTGATTTTGGTTCAATATGGTATATTTTATAAGGTATAATAAAAGTATTTTTTAATGTAAGTCATCAATTAAGTTTTTAATTACTTGGTAAAACTCTTGTATGTAGCTTACTGGAGCTCCAGAAACTGTATGTGTGTTATTGTTACCCAGGTCCGGCAGTCTGTAGCCATGTGGACGTCAGGATATTGGAGCTTAACTTGCAGTATGGGAAATGTTCTCCCATAAGGCTTTGCATGTGAGAGAAGACGGAGCGGAAGGGCCTCTGACAAACATTTACAGACCAGAGCAATTAATTCTTAGTCATCTACCATAATCCACTGCTCGCCATTCGCCCGTCCACAATAAAGGTCACAGTGGCCACACAGGGACAAAACACACACACACACTGGGGGGATTTGGTGACTAATTAAACAGCAGATTAGAAAGTGAACAGTATCTTCTGAAGAAAGAGTATCTGAAGCCAAATAAAACAGCTGTGATCCTCTCAGTCTGCTGAGGCCTTTCATCTGATGAACACAACCAGTAGTGTGATGTCTACTCCACTTTCAAACAACTTATTTTTATTTTCAAGCAAGAGAAAAGGCTCTTTTGACTTTTGAAATCTGCATCTTCTCTGTCCTAGTTGCAGCAGTGTGATGTACTGATTAATGCACCTGCTAGTTTTGCAGCATCATTGTCAAGAAAAAGTCTGATCTTACCAATATTCATCAAGTGATAGAAGATTTGATTTCTGATTATAAAAATTAAAATGCTAAAATAACAAATCTACTTTTTTTCTTAAACACTATGTTAAGTGACAAAGTAAGAAGTTATGTTTGATTTGTCTCGACTACTGTAACTCTGGTTTTATCATTTAGATGGAGGAAGTTATTGGCCATCCATGTGTTGACACCAGAGTTACAGTTTCGTTTACAATATTAATCTGAAAGTTATCAACATTGGAAACTAACAAATGTCATAACTGAGCATGATGGGCTTTAGTGGAAGCATTGACAAATGAAATAGGAGGCCGAGGATAAAAAGTAAAGTAAAAGTCTTGCATTCAAAACCCTACTTAAGTAAAAGTATGTAAGTATTATCAGCAACATGTTCTTAAAGTATGAAAAGTAAACATACTCATTGTGCAGCAAAATGTTTCCCGTTAGTGTTTTACTATTATATCAGATGTTTCTGGATTAATATTACTGATGTAGATGTTTATGGTTGTGCTCATTTTAACTGGTAGTTTAATCTACAGCAACGCATCATATTCTATAAGATCATCATCTGTTTCTAACGTCGCTGTCCTGTGTGAACCACGTATCTCTAAAAAGTCAACTTTTCACGGTGTCAGAAAAAACAGCCCCGTTTTCAACTTTGTGACGATGCATTTTCCAGCTGATCCAGGAGGCTTTTTAAAGAGTTTACTTAGTTTGAGCACTAGGAGATTCTTGTCAACACGTAAAGGAACACTTCATCCTTCAGTTCATCATGAACATTCAACGTCAACACATCTAAAAATACGTGGTTTTCACTGGACAGGAAGGGGATGAAAAACTGTAATCTGAAAAGTAACTAAAGCTGTTAGAAAAATAGTGCAGTAAAAAGTACAATATTTGCCTCTGAGATGTAGTAGAGTAGAAGTATAAAGTAGCAGAAAATGGAAATAATCAAGTAAAGTACAAGTACCTAAATTTGTACTGAAATACAAAACCTGAGTAAATGGAATTAGTTACAGTCCACCACTGCTTAGATGTGACTTACTTGAGCTTTAGCTGTTTGTTGGCATGAAACTACAGCATATCACATCCTCACCACGGACTATATTTCAGAATTATATGAATTTTTTATTCATATATTTTAAGTCTTTATCTATTTTTATCTAAATGTATGTCTATATTGTTAAACCTATGAACATTTGCTTTATTATATAGCTCTATAAGACAACACACAATACTCTATACAGGCAATCTGTCTGCTCCATTTGTTGCTGTCTATCCCCATCTTGTGGCCTACTGTGGTACTGCCAGGAGCTAAACCATGAATAGAAAAAGATGGCTACATTTCTGTAGTACATTATTGATCACTAAGATGTTTTTTTTTTCCTGCCTTCATCTGCAGTGTCAGAGGTCAGGTCAGCTGCAGAAAAGCACACATAACACATGAGAGATTAATATACATCTCATGTCTCAGGCATTCAGATCATCTAGATTCAAGTACGGTGAGAATACATTTTAAATCAGAGATCACCGGATCAAAAGTCAGAAATAAGGAATTCAAAAGGTCAGAGCCTTAGTAGGCTACCTGTATAATATTCGTGTGATATAATGTTTGAGAATAATAAAAAGGTAGCAGATTTTAGACTCAGATAAGACAACGCTCAAACCTTGGTTCTCTAGATAAATGTTAAAATGTGCATACAAAACATCAACAAAGTAGTGTTTATGTCAGGGCTATTTGTATTTGATGACATTTTGTTGTACAGCCCCTTTATTTGACTACTTTTTGTATTCTATTTTCATTCTTTCTATCCCTTTATTTTGCTTTTTTCCCCCACTGTTACTTCTGCCACAGCTTGACTCAGTGTCTCCACAGGGATCAGCACAACGTCACGA
>CAKAKR010035287.1:0-12229 GCA_916700685.1 Adelosebastes latens
CACAGTGACTGAATGTCTCCGTATCCATCTGTAGTTTCTATAGTTTCTATCCTCTGAGCACAGTGACTGAATGTCTCCGTATCCATCTGTAGTTTCTATAGTTTCTATCCTCTGAACACAGTGACTGAATGTCTCCGTATCCATCTGTAGTTTCTATAGTTTCTATCCCCTGAACACAGTGACTGAATGTCTCCGTATCCATCTGTAGTTTCTATAGTTTCTATCCTCTGAACACAGTGACTGAATGTCTCCGTATTCATCTTGCTACATGCTAAACGCCGCTCACTTTCTACTGAGCACAACATGCCAAAACTCATGACATCTAGGAGCAATACATTGAATTTTTTTCTCCCAAAATGCAGCATCTGATATAATTTAAACAGACAGGACAGGGAAGAGGACTGCAGGGACACATGAGTTGATTTTGATTAGCATCAAAAGAGTAAAAATCTCCAACAGACACCTCAATAACTCCGATGTCTTCGCAGCCAGAAGCATCCCATCATTTCCAGGATTCACTGTATCACCTGTTGATTCACCCAAACCCTGAACCTACAATTTACACCTCAAACTTACTCTGCTAAAGAAATCCTCATCATCTGAATACAAATGAACAGAGTGGGACAACACCTGGACAACACCTGGACAACATCTGGACGTCACAAGACAAGAAGATTATTCCTCCTGATCCCGACTCCGTAGAAACCTGTGTGCTCCCGTCTAGAAATGAGACGACAGATGAAAGAAGGAGGAGGAGGAGGAGGAGGAAGGCAGCGACTCACAGCTCCACCATACTGTAACAGCACTGCTGAAGTACGTCAACACACACACACACACACGCACACATGCGCACGTACACAGCAGTTGTGGCAAAAGCACACAGAGGCCATATGGAGCGTCCTCATCCACCGACGCCTGTTGCTGCCTCAACAATAGGCCTGCCTGGCCTGGACAGCAAGAGGCAAACACACACAAATGTGCACACACACACACACACACACACACACACACATACACACACACACACACCAAATGGTCGTTAGTCAGTCAGTCTGCGTTGCTGAGGCCCAGAACAAACGCCTGGATTTGCATTCTGCGCCTCCCTTCGTCCTCCTCCTCCTCCCCTCTCTCTCACTCACACACACACACACACACACACACACACACACACACACACACACAAACACACACACACAGACACACACACACACTTCCCCGGTCTCTACAGGTGCACGGAGCACTCAAAACAGATGTCAACGGACTGGAGAGGGAGAGGGAGATGGGGGGGTGAGACGACGGGAGGCTGTTTGCTCAGGGTGACTGACAAAGCTTTGTACACTCGCAGGCCTAGACACAGCAAAGACAATGACACACACACGCACACACACACACACACACACACACCTCCTTCCTCTGTTACACTTGCAGGTCGGCCTGATTCATCATTTTGAAACACTTTAAAAGAGCGAAAACTGAGAATAAAAAGTGCAATTTGCTCCCAAATCGAGATTTAAACATTTTAAAGACGGATTTAAAAAATGTTAAAAACAAATTTGTCTCCACATTTGCAGGACAAATGACATCATAGATATTGTTGCTGGTGTGGAGCATCACTACATCACATTTATCAATATTGTACAGCCAGCTGCACTATACATGGACTAAAACAACAAAATAAACATGCCTTTATGAAGTTAGAAATTTAATAAAACCCTTAAAATAATTTTAGATTTTCCTTTTTTCCTGTTATTTTAACACACTGTGTTCACTCACACACTGATGGTTTGGTTGCAGCGGTATACCTAAAATCAGTCAGTTGATAGACAGACAATTAATCAGCAACCATATTGGTCATTGATTAATTCATTTTTTAAGCAAAAATGCTGAAAATCCTCTGGTTCCAGTTTGTCAGGTGTATGTCTGAGTGTTGATTGATTGAACTACATTAAAGTACACAGCTTTGGGCTCTGAGCAATTAGAACTACAGATGTTAGGGAAAAAAACAAAAAACCATTGATCGATTAATTGTGAAAATAATGTAAAGATTACATTGTTACCTTGACTAAAGAAAACATCTATCTCCACAATGTTCATCTTCATCAGAAGTAATGCAGCTACTAGCTTTCATCCTACAGGCTGTCATGTTCTCCAATAATCACATTGTGGTTTGGCCTGCATCGCCACGGACCTCCTGCTATAAAGGACAAGAGCGGCTCTTTAATCAATATTTAAAAAGGAAATACCCAACACGACTATAAGCCCATATCAGTGGGCTTATATATTGTATATTATAGGCTATACTGCGGCAGGTTTCAAAGACTGTGATAAATACAGATCCCACTGTTCTGACTGCATAAAAAAGTCTACTTATTATACTCAGATTTTATGCATGTGGTGGTGTTCGTTATACTTTATCACCTTACATACTATCACCTTACCTACAGTATGTCAATATATTGAATTGTAACCCGTGTGTCATGATGCTATCTGATCGTCAGATTATTGCCAGTACACAGCCCTAGCGCCAACACACACCTAAAACAGATATGATTTGAGCTATTAGAATATGAAATGATGGTTGAACTGTCTGGAATCATTAGAAAGAAAAGAAAATGATATTATCAGAAAAGCATGAAATGCCCGTCACTCAGACTGTATATGAGAGAGGAGTCAGCCTGGAGAAGGTGAGGAAACTCTGATTAAGCTCATAGAAATGAGTTGTAAATCCTGAACATTAGTATTTGTTCTTTGAGATGAAGAGGAGGAGGAAATGGTGAACAATCCCAGCAGCAGCCTGTGTGCTCGTGTTCTCATTGAGCATATAATGTGCTCTGTCCACTGGGTAAACACTGGCTGTGTGCGCGTTATCAGCCTATGGCCTGTTCCTGTGACTGGGGCCTGCCTGTGTCGGCAAAGAGAAAAGCCGCCGATGCAACAAGTCTCCCATTCACTCCCAGCTTTGTTAAGCTGCCTCCCGGCGCGGCAGCCACCAGCGCTACATGGAGGGCAATTCAGGAGCGCAACTCTGATGGACAAACATCCGACAGCCGCTATTTCAGTACACGAGAGAAACAAGTGATAGGGTTGTTGTTTGGTGTCGGGAGAGAGGGAGAGAGGGAGATCAAAGTGGAGTGAAAGCGACATCGTTCTCTCTGAAGCCCTCCCGGTAAAGCATTCAGAAGCTTCTTAGACTTGTTTAACATCTATGGGGGGGTTCAGTGGCTCCATTTCGCTCGCGATGTCAACCAAATGGTTTGAATTTCATCTCCATTGATCACTTCAGGGTTTTAGAAACAAGCGAAACGTCCAAGGTGCTTCAGACGCGCAGGCTGCAGGCTGAGGGAGGGGGGGGGGGACTCCTCCTTGGGAACTTACCTCGATTCATACGCCTCTTTATGGAATAATTCCCACACTTTTCCACGGATCGGAGTCGCTACAGCATCGGGAAGCACTCCGCCAACTCCAGAGTGTCCTCGCGGTTTGGGTTTGGTGAAGGATCGGGCGCGCTGAGTGCGTAAAATGCGCAGCGTCTCTCCAAGGATGCGAAATATGCGCGGAATGGGAGCAGGAATGAAATGAACGCAGTGGACTGAGTTGAACGGGGCGGGGTGAGAGGGACTGGCGTCACCCTGGATGGATGAAATAGAGTGAGTGAGAGATGGGAGGATGGGTGGAGGAAAAAAAAGAGAAAGAAAGAGAGCTTTGGGGGAAGGGGAAGGGGCCGGACTGGATGGGTTCTGCCTTCAACAACAAAAGAAAAGTCTATTCAGTGGAGGAGGAGAATGGCTCCAGATAAAACACGGACGAGCAGCTGACAACCAACCAAAGAAGGTGTAAAAACAAAAAGACAGTGACTACATCTTTGTACGAGTTACATTTCAAACTGTTGATTCCAAATACAATTTAAGACAAAAAATAAAAGACAAAATAAAAAAGTTGGATTTTCAATATATGATATGTGACTTTTTAAAGAAGAAAAACATTGTTCTTACAAATTAAAGGTTTAATTCATAAGCAATAAAATGAACACTTGCTCAATTCAATACAGCCTTACTGGGTCTGGTATGAGCAATAGCTTATGGTGGCTAATGTTAGCAAACTTCAGATACCTATTGTTGTGTAACTGACATCAGAGAACGTATATCGATAAGAAGTGAAAGTCAGTTGATCATTCCATTGTAACATCAGCGCCCAGCAGCAGAGCTACGCCTCCGCCATTTTGGACTGAAGGCGACTACCAGACGCCAGTAAAACGTCCTATAAAGTGCTGTATAAAAGTAAAACTAAATTAATTCTATTGTCATATTTAATGTCTCTACTGAAATGTCCTGTGTTGAACAATAAAACATTATAAATATTCATACTATTATAACTATTTACTTATTTATTTATTTAACTTTTAGCCCGGCTGCTTCGCAGAGGAGCAGAAAGTGAGCAATGGACATAAATGGAAGTTAGAAAAATCCAGCACACAGATTCTGAGATCAATCTCAAACTTTTTCATGTCAAGGATCCAAAATTGGAGTCCAATAGACCACAGACCATGGATGTAGAAGAGGGTCCAATAGACCACAGACCATGGATGTAGAAGAGGGTCCAATAGACCACAGACCATGGATTTAGAAGAGGGTCCAATAGACTACAGACCATGGATGTAGAAGAGGGTCCAACAGACCATGGATGTAGAAGAGGGTCCAATAGACCACAGACCATGGATGTAGAGGAGATAAAAAGTGTGATTAATTTGCGATTAATTGTGATTAAATGTTGGAATGGATTGGCAGCCCTAGTCTCGGGTTAAACCCACACTAAATGAACAAGCAGTGAATTTAAACTTATTTTGCTGCGGCCCCCCGCGGACTCCCCTGAAGGACCCCCGGGGCTGCTGGGGAACCCACTTTTAGTAGCCACTGCCCTAACCAGATCATCTTTGTCTTTCTCTCAGATCTTTGAAAGCAGCAGGCAGCCACCTCTGCCTTATAAAGGAGTTGTTGTTTACTACTAAGCTCTGCCTATCTCAGGTTTCATCCCCTCAGGCACTGTTGGACTGTCCTCTCCCCAGAGGGAGGGGCTGTGACATAAAACAAACACAGATATGCCAGGGTCACAGCCTGGAAAACCTACTGCAACCCGACACTACAGCCAGCCAGCCAGCCAGCAGACTAGCATTCCACATGGCAGCGTGTCTGTGTTTGTGTGTGCAAGTCAAATTGTCACAGATGCATACAAACACACCCACACACACACAGCTGACTCACATGTGGATCGTACGGAGTGTGTTTCTGTGACATCTTTGTTGAGGCATGTGTGTTTCATTTTCAGAGAAGTGCAAACACAGAACAGGCTAGTAAAACATTCAGCTTGGTGACCTTAAGGTCAATAGTGTGACCTTGAATGTGACCTCACCTGGTTTCCTGATGTTTTATTAATGTGCCTGGGATCCTGTATCTTCTCCATGGAGGGGCAAAAACACATTCATTTTTTAGAAAAGGCAGCATTAGCTTGCTGAGATTTATGTACTCATGGTGTTGGTTTGTGGTCACAAAAAGATCAGAATCACTCCTCAGATCTAGAATAGTACAGCCATAAAATCCAAATAGATTCAACTGTCACTCCCGGGAAACTCTTTGAGGTGCTAAAAATAATTCTGTGGAGGGACAAATTTGTCCAGTAAACTCTACTTGGGACAACGCTGCTTTAGCTGGAGCCTTCTAATCTGTGCATTCATCTCAATCTGTGTATAATTTAATATGTCGGTCTCGTCTGTGCTTGAAATGACAGAGGGGAAAATAAAGATGGTGTACGTCAGAGTTGATGGATGCAAAATGTCAGCAAGAGCCCTCTCGTGGTCTGTGGGGAGCAATCTAAACAATAAGGGTGTGGCGTCTCCACATGAGCTGAGTTTAGGATGACATTCATGCAGAGGCTGAAATGAACATGGTAGTCAATCCCAACAACATCCCAGAAACTCGTCACGGTACCCTTGAGCAAGACGCCACAACTCCCAGCATACTCACAGAGAGCAGTTCCTTGAAAGCTTCAACATAAATTCCACAGCAGCAAAAGGTCAAAGAGAAAGGAGAATGTGCATTTCTTTCTGGCTTCAAAGACCTTCAACATACTTTAGTACAGACAGATTTGCAGATTTGTGTACATCGACACGAATTTCACTTTTTTTTTCCTGATGGTCAGCACGAAATCAGCTTGTATGTAAGCCACGTAGCTGTGAACCGGGAAGTATAAAGAACGGTGAATGCAGCGTAGGGGAGGAGATCGAGGTGGATGGGTAGATCAAAAAACACAGGACTTTGGTCCAGGAGACCTCTGTTCACGTCCCGTGTGAATCCACATGTCAGAGTTGATTTGTCAAGTGACTTCTGAGCAGTTTTATTTTGAAAAGACTGGAGCAGGAATTGACACTTGCATCACGTGTTGCTGGATATTCGTAGGAAACGCACAAAAAATACGTTGTTGAAAGCTGGCTGAGCGTCATAACAAAAAAAGGAAATTCATGTCTATGTACACTAATCAAATAGAATACATTTCGTGACTATTTCACCAACTGCCTTGTGACTGTGTTGGTTCCACACACGTGCGCTACAAAACATTATGGCGACCTCCTGACAGCAAGAGGAAGAGCTCCTTTGTTTGTTATATTTAGCTGAACAACATTAAAAGTCAAAAAAGAAAATGTGTGTGTGAAAGCTTACAAGAATAGGACCATGGATGAGGAATACAGTACATACAGTACATACAGAACATACAGTACATACAGTACATACAGTACAGTACATACAGTACATACATACAGTACATACAGTACATACAGTACATACATACAGTGCATACAGTACATACATACAGTACATACATACAGTACAAACATACAGTACATACAGTACATACAGTACATATAGTACATACAGTACATACAGTACATACATACAGTACATACAGTACATATAGTACATACAGTACATACATACAGTACATACAGTACATACAGTACATACATACAGTACATATAGTACATACAGTACATACAGTACATACATACAGTACATACAGTACATACAGTACATACATATAGTACATACAGTACATACATACAGTACATACAGTACATACATACAGTACATATAGTACATACAGTACATACAGTACATACATACAGTACATATAGTACATACAGTACATACTTACAGTACATACAGTACATACATATAGTACATACAGTACATACATACAGTACATATAGTACATACATACAGTACATATAGTACATACAGTACATACAGTACATACATACAGTACATACAGTACATACATACAGTACATACAGTACATACATACAGTACATATAGTACATACAGTACATACAGTACATATAGTACATACAGTACATACAGTACATACATACAGTACATATATACAGTACATATAGTACATACAGTACATACTTACAGTACATACAGTACATACATATAGTACATACAGTACATACAGTACATACATACAGTACATATAGTACATACAGTACATACAGTACATACAGTACATACATACAGTGCATACAGTACATACATACAGTACATACATACAGTACAAACATACAGTACATACAGTACATACAGTACATATAGTACATACAGTACATACAGTACATACATACAGTACATACAGTACATATAGTACATACAGTACATACATACAGTACATACAGTACATACAGTACATACATACAGTACATATAGTACATACAGTACATACAGTACATACATACAGTACATACAGTACATACAGTACATACATATAGTACATACAGTACATACATACAGTACATACAGTACATACATACAGTACATATAGTACATACAGTACATACAGTACATACATACAGTACATATAGTACATACAGTACATACTTACAGTACATACAGTACATACATATAGTACATACAGTACATACATACAGTACATATAGTACATACATACAGTACATATAGTACATACAGTACATACAGTACATACATACAGTACATACAGTACATACATACAGTACATACAGTACATACATACAGTACATATAGTACATACAGTACATACAGTACATATAGTACATACAGTACATACAGTACATACATACAGTACATATATACAGTACATATAGTACATACAGTACATACTTACAGTACATACAGTACATACATATAGTACATACAGTACATACAGTACATACATACAGTACATATAGTACATACAGTACATACAGTACATACAGTACATACATACAGTACATACAGTACATACATACAGTACATATAGTACATACAGTACATACAGTACATACAGTACATACATACAGTGCAGGAAGCAAGCGTCCACTTTGCTTTTCATGCGCATGCAGTTGGTGCACTTGTAGTGCGGACAGTCGTGGTCATACATTTTTGACGTGGGATCTATGCGTTGGCCTTGACTTTAAATAATTTCTCATTTATTTATCAAATCAAATCAGTTTAATAAACCACAACATAGTGAGAATGAAGACATTTTAAAGGAACCCTGTTGAGATGTTTTATCACTAGTAGCACTACAGAGTGTTCCAGGGAAGAGTCCTAAAACCCCGAAGAGAGTTCTCATCTAGCACTGACACTGGAAGTCAATGGGTTTTTGGTTACATGCCTGAGATAAGGTCTGTGGTTTTGTTCCACGACATAAAATACATCAATAAATACCCCACTCGTGAGTTTTGAAGCTTTTATGTGTTTATTAAAAAGGCACGATCTCTCTCTCTTTTTTCTCTGTCATTTTTTATAATGATTCGACAGCAGAGCCGAACTTTACTTATAATGTTATCAGACACAGAGAAATGTTCTCTCCTCGTCCTAAAATAGTCCTAAACCGATACCAGAGGACTTCCTTGTTTTATGAATGAAGCGGTACAGTTGAAGCAGCGGTGCTGTGTGTGTGTGTGTGTGTGTGTGTGTGCGTGTGTGTGCGTGTGTGTGTGTGTGTGTGTTTCACCAATCAGCGATGGTCATCCCTGCAAACTCCACCCCAAAGGTTCGGTACTTTCAGAAAGTACTACCCCCCCGACCAGGGCCTTTTGGGGGTGGGGGGTAAAAAGGCCTCAGAAAATGTCCAGGGTGTACCCCGCCTTCACCCAATGACAGCTGGGATAGGCTCCAGCAGGTGAGGAAGGTCAGATCGGGGAGTACGTATTCATCATTATACACTGCAGAGGTGGACGAGCCTTACACTCTCCCACATATGATGGAAACATAAGTGTGTCAATAATAAGTAGACAAAATGATTACAAATTTAAATCAACTTTGGCCATGACGCTTTCGTAATACCGCAGCGAACCACACTGAATGGGTCTGAAATTGAAAGAGAAGCAGTAATTAAAGTAATACTTGAGCACACAAATTAATCAAACTTTCGCCTGATGGAATTTATTCTATTGCAAGATGAGCCGAGGAAAACAAAACCCACAGCACAGCATTCAGCGCTCCTGCAACGTATCCTCGCACTTCACTGAAACCTTGGGCTTTGTGACTGTTGCTCACCTCCATCATTCCACATATTGGTAACTATATTCTGGAGAGTTTGTTTGTGTAGCTTCAGTTTAACCTTCAGTAAAGTGTGTTTACACACATATATGTGTGTGTATGTGTTGTTTGAGCGAGACTTCTTATACAAGGAACGGGGTAAGTTCATCCGCAGCATGGACACTCCAAGGCTTTCATTTCTATATAGACCGCTTCTGTTTTTAAATGAGAATGAATGTCTGAAACACAGTTCGATTTTATTTTTTGCTTATCTATTTATTGCTTTTTTACTTAGTTATTTTATAAGTAACAGCCTTGAAACTGCCTGACTATCTAAGATGCCAAAGCACACTGAAACTTCAATGAATGACAACTGTTTTCATAAGTTAAAGCACTTTTACCTTGTAGGCCGTGGCTTCCTGTCCCTCTCTGCACAACAAGTATTGCTCCCTTAATAAGCTTTATTTCATGAAATACAGATATCTGATTTTCTACATTTGAACATTTTGCCCCCTAAATAATATTATTTTGGGGGGGGTTTTGGGTGGTAAATGTAGATGAAATATTGGTTAAAAAGGTGACAATACTAGGGAGTGATGAAAGGAGTCATTAACGTGAGACGTAAACATATTTTACCACAGTGATATATCATCTGATCTCAACAAGGAAAATCTGTGTAATCAGACCAACAGTACAGATAGAATGAAGATCTTTGAAATGATAAGCTGCTCCTGCTGATTGCCTCCTTGAGCCCTCTTCAGTTGCCATACCAGGTACACATCAGATCCACGTAGATAATGCAGTCCTGTAAGCCTGCTGCTCAGGACTTCTTCTCATCTGCAGCAGACAGGAAACATTGTGAAAATCCTCTCTGATCTATGAAGCGTTTTATTGTCTATCAGCTCATTGTTTTGGTGTTGTTGCAACTTCAGCGTTTTGGTTCACTCTCACCGCTCTCATCAACCTCTTTCCAGCTGCTATTTTCAATAAAGTAGTAAGTAGATAAATCTACTGTACGCTACCTGCCCAGCACCCCATGGCAGACGGGCAAAGTTAGCATCTAGCAGGTTAACGTAGTGGAGCAATTAGCTGCTAAAGAGTCAGATATTTCCTTCAGGTTATGCTGAAGACCATTACCGAGCTAAAAGGATAGTGGATATTGAACGTACATTCACCAGCTGGTGACTCTAAATGAATGATAATGTTGCTCTGTGTCTGCTGGATGGACCCGTGAGTTTTAGAATTATGAATGCTTGTTTTTAAAGCCTTGAATGGTCAGACTCCTACCTATATCTGTGATCTGCTAACTCCTGAGTCTTATTGCTGCTTGAGATCCTCTAGCAGGGCCCTTCTAATAGTTCTGAACCCTGACCTCGTCTCTAAAGGCCCTGACACTCCAGGGCGATGGCCGACCATCGGTGTGCGGTGTGTCCCGCACCGTCGGCTCTAGTCTGCCCCTGTCGGAGGCTTTTCGGCCGATTCAGCACGTTGAATCGGCGGGGGAGCTTGTCGGTGAGAAAAATCACTCTGATTGGCTGTTCAGCTTAAACCAATCAGTGCACGAGAAGAGAAACAGAAGTGAGGAAAACAAGCCAACGAATAAAGTCAAGTCATGAAAATGTGATGTAGATAGATTACAGTCTAGACTTGACATGATGGTTCCTGATATTCTGTGTAGGTTACCCTCTTTTATACTTTTACTACTCAGAAAATCATGGAAAACTGTGATGATGGAGGGATGAAAAAAGGAGTGATAGCACATAGAAAGCTACCATTGCTGCAATGCTATCATACTTTTTCCAACACCAGGGACATAGAACACAAAATCACTAGAAGACATGGTCCCTCCAAAGTGGCACGACCAACCCCCGGGCTCATGGACTACTTTGTGTTCTCAGTGTTGTGAAACACAGTGAAAGCAGCCCCTGAACATACAACGAGATAAACAGGAATAAAGTTACCTCCGTGAACAAATGATGAGGTAAGTACACTAGTCAGCAAGTGGACGTACATCTTGGCTATTATTTCGTTGGTTGGAATAGCAATTTTTTTCATGGTAAGGAGCTATTTCTCCTGCTAACACTAGCTACCTAAAACATTTTAGGTTTAGGTGATGATGATTTTCCAGATTGCCAGATTGTCTTAATACTTTATGTTTCTCAGACTTCGGATTCCTCGCCAGCTCCTTGTCTGGTAAAGTTTGCCTTCTTTGAAAGGCTACCTGTTTTTGACCTCTGCCTGTTTCTGGACTAAAGACTTGCTCTTAACTTGCTGTCTCTTGACTTGTGCTTTTGGGTTTTTGTCTGTTCTGTGCCAGCCCCCGTTACAACCATGGATATAATATATATAAAGAGAAGTGGAAGCTCACGTTCATTCCTATGAGAGTGTCTCAGTGGAGCATGAAGACAACATGGCTCCACTGCTGAGTGATAAAGAACCCGGATCATCCGGTGATCTTCCTCATCCATCGGGCCCATAGAGCACGAGCAGTAGAGTTTCCTTTAACTCCTCCTCCCATCCCTCGCTCCTTTAACTCCTCCTCCTTTAATTCCTCCTCCCATCCCTCGCTCCTTTAATTCCTCCTCCCATCCCTCGCTCCTTTAACTCCTCCTCCCATCCCTTGCTCCTTTAACTCCTCCTCCTTTAACTCCTCCTCCCATCCCTCGCTCCTTTAATTC
>CAKAKR010035291.1:0-126424 GCA_916700685.1 Adelosebastes latens
AAAGTATGTTGAAAGATTTCATGAAAAAAGTCATAGTATAGTATGTCGATAAATTTCATGAAAAAAAGTCATAGTTTGGTATGTCGTAAAATTTCAAGGAAAAGGTCATAGTATAGTTTGTCGAAATAATTACCTGGGAAAAGTCATAGCATAGTATGTTGATTAATTTCATGGAAAAAAAAGTCATAATATAGTATGTCGAAAAATTTCATGGAAAAAAAGTCATAATATAATGTCCAAAAATTTCATGAAAAAAGTCATAGTATAGTATGTCGAAAAATGTCATGAAAAAAGTCATAGTATAGTATGTTGAAAAAAGTCATAGTATAGTCTGTCGAAAAATGTCATGAAAAAAGTCATAGTATAGTTTGTCGAAATAATTACATGGGAAAAGTCATAGCATAGTATGTTGATTAATTTCATGGAAAAAAAGTCATAATATACGTCGAAAAAGTCATTGTATAGCATGTCGAAAAATTTCAGGCGAAAAGTCATGTTGAAAAATTTCATGAAAAAAAAGTCATAGTGTAGTATGTCGAAAAATGTCATGAAAAAAGTCAGTGTAGAATGTCGAAAAAGTTCACGAAAAAAGTCATAGTGTAGTCTGTCGAAATAATTAGATGGGAAAAGTCATAGCATAATATGTTGATTAATTTCATAGAAAAAAAAGTCATAATATAGTATGTCGAAAAATTTAATAGAAAAAAAGTCATAATATAATATGTCGAAAAATTTCATGAAAAAAAAGTCATAGTATAGTAGGTCAAAAAATGTCATGAAAATAGTTTTAGATAGTATGGCAGAAAAATAATATTAATGACAATAATTATAATAATTGATTTTATTTATATATATTTTTTTTAAGGAACTCAAAGACACTTTAAATGAGTAAAAATCATAACATATAAAAACAACATAATATATAAAAGATAACAGTAATTGCACAATAAAAGCTGTTATAAAAAGGTTGAATTTTGATTTGAATGTGGACAGGTTGGTGCAGTCTCAGATGTGTTTGGGGAGTGATTTCCAGAGGGTGGGCAGCTTTGGAGAAGGCTCTTGTCGCCCCAGTTCCGGTACTTGGTCCTTAGTGGCAGGGACAGGAGGTTGGCGTCACAGGAGCGGAGGTTGCCAGAAGGAGTGTGGAGGTGGAGCAGGCCTGTGAGGTAAAATGTCGAAAAGAAAAGTCACTGTATACTATGTAAAAAAAAATAGAAAAGCCATAGTATAGTATGTGGAACAAGAAGTCATAGTACAGTATGTCTAAAAAAATAAAAATAAATCATTATAGTATGTCAAAAAAAAGTCATAGTATAGTATGCGGAACAAAAAGTTATAATATATTTTAGTATGTCGAAAAGAGTAAAAAAAAGTCATAGTATATTATGTCGAAAAAATAAAAAATCATAGTAAAGTATGTTGAAAAACGTCATAGTTTAGTATGGCGTAAAAATAAAGTCAAAGTATATCATGTATGTCATAAAACATGTCATGCTATTGTATATCATAAAAATGTCATAGTATAGTATGTCATGAAAAAATGTCACAAGAAGTCCTACTCTAGTATGTCATAAAAAAGTCATAGTTTGACATTTTTTATGGCTGACTAGTCTGACCTTTTTTGTGACATTTTGATGGCAAACTATACTTTGACTTGTTAATGACATCATTTTGGCATACTGTAGTATGACTTTTTTATGACAGATGCTTGTAAGGGGGGCACAGTGTGATGCTGTAACCCAGTAGTTTATTAAATGTAAGCTATTGAAATGGACTGCGTATGATAAAAATATAATTCATGCATTTCATGTCACATTCAGGGGCTGCACAAAATGTTTCTGAGGGCCGTCATTGGTGAGCTGCACTTTGACAAACTAAACTACGTTCTAAATAGTTCCAGATTCTAAGGAGACAGGTTCCTGTTTGTTTTCATTGCATCAACCAATTAGACTCATTTTCACATCACAAGTAAAAAAACCAACACAGTCATGTTGTTCTGTGTATTTACTTTGACACTGACATTTAATTGAGGTAATTAACAGATGAAAAGGAAACAGATGGTAAGAGACTGAAAACTCCATAACGTCTGTGTCCAAATTATGTGTTAGACGATGAGTTTTCACTGCTTTAATATTTAACCGCATTTAATCAAGAATTAGCTTAGAAAGTTTTGTTTCTCGTTCTATTCACTTTAGGCCGCAAAGCCAAACTAACACTACATATACTGTAGCTTTATTTTAGGGATGCGCCGGCACTGACTCAAATAGCTGGATCGGATATCAGTGACAATGGGGCCGATCTATTCAATTAAATTCAATGTTTATATACTAAATACATTATAAACTGGAATTGTAATTCCTGTTTAAATTTTGACCAATTTGTTGCTGCATTTAAACTGCTTACACCTGAATTGTAATTCCTGTTAATTTTGAAGATGTATTTGCCAGGTTGTTGGTGTATGATTTATTATTTTAATAATAAATAATTCACAAAATGTATGTTATCTAATTTATATATGTATTTGTTACATTTTGTATTACAAAGTTAAGAAAGTAATATTTAAGTCAAGCTTGATGTTGCCTGACACATAAAGGAATGATCCCAATAACTTCCACACAGTGAGACACACAGCTTATTAATTAAACACCGTTATCGGATAGGTATCGCTATCAGTATTGGGACTGAAAATGTTGGATCGGCGCATCCTTACTTTATTTGCAACAGAAAGTATTTAACCCTAATTAATTAGTGGTACCCAGTGCAGACTGTGTGAATGAATGGTATACAGAAGCTGCTGCAGCTGAGGAGTTTGTGTTAAACCAGTGAGCGACTTTCAGCACTGCTGCGTTCGAAAAGTCAAAAAATGATGTCCTAACGTCTTTTCCTAACCACTTTTCCTCGACCTCGATGGAAAACGTCATGAGGTCAAGGAGAATTCAGAAGGACTTAGGAAAAGACAACCGTGGTGTTAAGAGAATCCGACTGCACTTTCACTAGGCTGCTCAATTATGATGCGACGGTGGCGGATGTTAGTGACGCGGGTCTGCCGTGGTGAAACTACAATGTTCTGAAGATGGACTACAAAAGGCGCTGCATTCCCCCGTGCGTTTTTAAATAGGTCATTCAATGACAGGCTCCTTCACCCGTACTGTGTGAAAGAAAGATACCACCGGTCCTTTCTGCTGCTGTAACACTCTATCAACATATAAAAAAGGATTATCTGACCTAACGTGTACAACCGGTGAAAAATCTCACTTCATTACTAAGGTTGGAATTGAAATAAACAAAGGAATAAATGATAAATATTGAGTTATAATTGTTCGAGTTTTGGAGAAGGTGTAGGATCATTCTTCCAACTTCTTTTCGGACATGTAATATTTATTTATGTTGATTATTTGTTAATTGATTGTTTACTGTTCATTTTATTTGTTATTCTTGTTTTGTTTTTTTACTGAGGTATTTGTTACATGTTCGAAATAATGAATTAAAAATAAAGTGAAACGAAATGGTTGTCACTGTCCACTTATATTAAACATGAATCCCAATTAGTGTATGAGCTTATGAAAATAATATACAAGATAAGCATATCATTTTGTTCTCAGGAACGGCCGAATGGTGCCTCACTTTAAATGCTGCGGCCGCAAGGAATTGTGGGATGTTATTCTCTCTTTTCCTTTCGTAAAGGATGGTCCAGTGTATCCTAAATGCTAAAGGAGATAATAAAGGAAGCTTTGAAGCTCCTTTCCTTAGCATTTGGAGAATTCGAACAGCTCTTATCATGGCTGCTTCTGAGATACTTCCGGGTCATTTCACTCCATCAGGAACCTTCCTAAGCAAAAAGGACTATTTGACCGCAGCCCAGGTTCTAAACTTGATGTCGTATCCGGTTCCTCTAGTACAAACAAACATAAGTTTCCTTAGTTCCTGATAGTTCCTGGAGTCCTAAAAAAGTTCCCCTGGTGAGTACTTGACATACTAATGGTATACGGTTGCTAGTATACAAGGAATCAACATATTTTACCATCAACAGGAAATGAGGAAAACTAAATTGATAGATGATAATTAGAAAACAGAAATTTGTGGCAGTTGCTGGAAATTAAAAAATCAACAATTATAATATATCCATCCATCCATCTGCAACCGCTTATCCCGTTAGGGGTCGCGGGGGGGGGGGGTGGCTGGAGACGATCCCAGCCGACATTGGGCGAAGGCGGGGTACACCCTGGACAGGTCGCCAGTCCATCGCAGGGCTGCCACATAGAGACAGACAACCATTCACACTCACATTCACACCTACGGGCAATTTAGAGTCAACAATATAGTCAAATGATATTTGGATACGTTTATAACTACCACTACCACATCCATACTGTATTTATTTTACACCTATGTTTCCATACAGTAAGTGTAATGTTATCTAATTCCCACTTGGTGGCACCATCTATCTATCTCTTACATTTCTACTGGAGGCCTCAGTCATCATATAATTCATGCAACAGCACCGGTTGTCAGCTTTGACCATCTTCCCTCACAGCCTCGCCCTCTCCTGTGTCACAGCATCTCCTCTCATACACCTCGGGAGTGAAATATTATCTACCCATTTTATTCATACATGTAACGCTTGATTAAGGTCAAATGGGGATCTAAAATATGATAAAAGCATCTGTTGGGCTCGAATAGAATCTGTCACCCCAACCACAGCAATTGACCATAATCACACAATTATGAAGCGATGAGACACTTTGGCTTTATGGGGAGGGTGCTTTGCTAAAATGGCCCACGTAAAACCCCATCTGTACAAATGGGCCTTGGATTTGAGCCAAAGCAGGGTCTAAAAGACCCGATATATCAAGTCACGGCACATCTAGCAGAGGGGAGCGGAGAGCGGCTGACAAAACGGCAAGTCTGTTGGTGTCAAAGAAAAACATAATTCAAATATTTGTAGGCGCTATCAATTTTGTAGGTACAGAATTCCCTCATGTAATTTCAGTAGCAAATAAAATTAACAAAGATGATTCATGAGCCAAATGAATCCGAACCAGCTGATAACACAGTTTGCTCTGCAGTTTATTCAAGTATTTATATGACAATAATTCATCTCAGCTGTCATAAGTGAGTGTGTTTGTATACCGTTTGTATATATCTCTCAGTGTTTGTGTATCTGTGTACACTTAATTGCAAAAATATTGCCTTTTATCCTTTTTATTTCTATATTTAATTAAAATGTCTCTTGTATGTGCATTCGGTATACATTATGTTTATATGTGTATAATATATGTATTTATTTTCTCTTTTTTAAAGTTCTTACTTATTATTACAAATTAAAGAAATACTTAAAAATAAAATATTGTTCTCAAAAATAAGTGTAGGGCTAAACCTAAGGATTATTTTTATTATTGATGAATTTGTCAGCAGTTTTTCTTTAATTATAAATACAGTGAATGATCATGAGACAAATAAAAAACAGAAATTGGTTACTTGCAGCCGTTCGGCATCTTTTTTTCAACATTTTGTAGGTGATCTGTAACTCTTGCTGCTGTTGTTTTAAAACCTGAACTTTAGTTTTTTTGTTTGCAAGCATCCTGCAAGAGCAGATCCATCGGATGTGATACAAAATATTATAAAAACCATCAACGAAAACCTGTGAAGCAGGTTCAATTTTATTCAAAGAGTTATTCCACAGTCAAAAATACTGCTTTACTTGTTAGCCCTACTGTAGTCCATATGTATGACTGATCTCCTGTGTAATATTGAAACAGAAAGACTGATGTATAATGTAAATAAAAATTGGATCAGACGTGATTCAGCTATGTTTGATTCAGTAACCCATCCATAGATTAACTGATAAAGTATTTCGTCAATCAAAAGTGAGAAAATGGTGAAAAAAGCCAATCATAGTATCCAGAGCATGTTTGGCATTTTTGCTTGACAGACGACTTATTAATCAATAATCAAAACTATTGTCATTTAATTATCCATCGACAATTATTTTCAGTGCTACACGAGAGGGTTCCATGCTTTTCAGTTACCACCTGCAGGTCTTTGCAAACATTGAATTTAGGTTCCTCAAAAAAAGGCCATAGAAGGTAATAAAGTCTTACATTTTATTTATAAAGTCTAAACAAAATTCACTTGATGTCATATAATGTTTTGAAATGTTTGTGTATCTGACTTGTTTGCTGCTGGAAGATAGCACACACACATATAAACTAAAAGTGGGATTGTTGCGACAGTTTTTTAATCCTTTTTTTAATGGAGTTTCCGTCAGCACTATCAGCCCTGTAGCAAACAGTTACTACTGCAGCTAGCTGGGAAGCCTATCATCTTATAATGGGCAAGTATTGATTTCAGCAAAAACTTGAACTTAAATGAAGTAATCATTTTTAACTGGTTAATCTATTTATCCATTTAATGTTGCTTATCTGTATGGGGTCAGAACAGTCTCAATATTAGCAAATGCACACAGAAGGATTCACAAATGTATTTTGTGATTTATATATAAATGACTCTCTCCACAAACATATTTTTTACTGCACACAGAAATAGTTATCGTTGTATATAAATGTTATAAAATCCACATAAAAAAAGAAGGTACACATATATTTCTGATGCAAACATAAACATGTCTTTTTTTTAAATAAATGTAATAGAAATCCAAAAATATATGTATTTAAAAGTATTTGCAATTTTCATCAAAAACACATTTAGATGTTGTTACATTTATATATAAACTGCTGAACCTGCATTTAGAAAATCTGCTTGTCATGTGTGAACTTCACTGCATTTGTGTGTGGTTTTTTTTGAGACTCCCCTGACATGCACTGATCCACAAATGCATTTTTTTCATGAGGGAATTATCTGTAGCCAATCATATGCCTCCCTCTTTTTCAGCCAATCACATGAGCATGTCCATACGGGGGTATGATTTACGTCATGCTCGGGGTGAACGCCAACATGGAAAGTAGTCAGAGAGCTCGCTTTGGTGAAGTAGTCAAACGTTCAACTTGTGAACCCCAGCTAAGTGTTGAAACAATCAAACCTGAGCAGATAAAATACATCTGTAATGATCCTTATTACAATTATATCCAGTTCTCTTAATAAATCCATGAGACACGCTCATGTGATTGGCTGAAAAGGAGCGAGACATCTGATTGGCTACAGATAATTCCCTGTTGAATACGACGATAACTATTTCTGTGTGCCTTGCAAAAATATTTTTTGGGAGAGACTCATTTACATATAAATCACAAAATACATGTGTAAATGCTTCTGTGTGCATTCATTAATATTGAGACTGATCTGACCCCATAAATCTGGATCCAGGTTGCCTTAATGTAATAAATTATATCATTAACAGTTATATATATATATATATATATATATATATATATATTGTTCCTGTTTTTCCATCATGCCTTCATAGTTTGGCCAGTATTAATTGGCATTATATGTGGTATTAAAAAGTTCTTAAATTGAACTGCAGAAACCCTGATTCATCAACAGACTTCTCATCACACACTACAACACGTTTCAACTGAGAATAGTATAAAAACACTACTTACTTCTCTAATAAATCAACTAATGTAGCATATATTGCTTGTATAATATACATCATATTTTTTCGTACTGCAGTGTGTGTGTTTGTGTGTGTGTGTGTGTGTGTGTGTGTGTGTGTGTTGTGTGGATGTTTGGGAGCTGCAGCAGCAGGTTTCTTGTCTGGAGCTTTAGACAGTGCATCCATCAGCTCGGCGCTCCACCATCTGCTGCTAACACTGCAGCGCTCGGCCCTGCTAAGAGCCATCTGCAGCCGGCTTCATTTACATCGCTCTGAGAAGTTTTACTTTGGACTCACAACAAGTGCTGAGTGGCTTTTAAAAAGAACATCAGGAGCTACTTACAGTATTTGTCAAATTAAGAAAAAAGCAGGTACAACGAGGAGTATAAAAGGCAAAAAGCTGTGTATTACATGCTCCTTCTGCAGCATCAATCATCCAACATACTGGTTGATGAATGGTTATAGATACTCTGTTCATAACCTCATGTTAAGGGCTCATTACTTATTGTGGCAGCATTTACAGTAGCATGAATATGCACAGTGTCCAACTCCTAGTGATCCAAGATGTAATCACACTATCAATCCAGAAGAGGGAGACAAACGCCTAAAAATTACAAAGAGATTTGGACTATAGAGTGCACACAGTCATAATAAGCTGAATATCAGAATGAGACCACATCACTGAAACAAGCATCTTACAGCCAAAGCTGCTCTGGAGGCACAAATAATTGAACCAGATGTTAGACTGTGGCCACGTGCCAATGGGGCCACAGAGGGGAGAGTTAATATTAAAGAAGCTGCCACTCCTGCTGTTACCTGAAAAAGTGCAATGCAACCAGAATTAACTTAATTAACTGCAACGATTAATTTATTAGTTGTTAACTATTAAATTAAATACCATCTATTTTGATAATTGATTTGAGAATTTTTGAGAAAGAAAAAAAGTCAAAATTCTCTGATTCCAGCTTCTTAAATGTGAATATTTTCTGGTTGCTTTACTCCTCTATGACGGTAAACTGAATATCTTTGAGTTGTGGACTAAAACAAGACATTTGAGGACGTGCTCTTTGGATTTTGGAAACACTGATCCACTTTTTTCACCATTTTCTGACATTTTATTGACCCAAAACTATTCGATTAATCGAGAAAATAATCGACAGATTAATCGACAATTAAAATAACCTTTAGTTGCCGCCCTACATGAAAACCCTTGAAGTTCAAACAGATCAGTGAAGGAGTAAAAAAAAAATGTATTTCTTTAACCAGATTTCCTTCTTCAGCTGCAGTTTCAGTTACAGGATGTGATGTTCAAAGAAAATATTCTCATCCCTGACTCAATGCTTTCTCTCTATTTTTGACAACCCTTTCTGACGGGGAACTGAAGCCGTAATCTATGCTGTCTTCAAAGCCACCAGACTCTATCGACAATAACATCAATTTTACCTTGCAGAACACAGGAGTTGCTGGTCTACCGCTGCCTCGATCGGTTAGTTTCTTTGTGTTGTTGTGTGACTTTGGTGAATCCGAACAAAAAACACAAGTCACAATGACACAAGTCATAGAATAACAAACTAAACAATCGAGGCAGCGGTAGACCAGCAACTTCCATGTTCTGCGACACAAAATTACTGTTTTTGTCAATGGAGTTTTGTGGCTTAGAATAGAGCACAGATAATTGCTTCAGTTCCACGTCAGAAAGGGCTGTCTGACAGTAAGGTAAAGCAGTGAAAGTATTCTAAATATAGCGTACACTTAAGATGATATTGATTTTTTTTTAGGTGGCTTAATATGTTTTGCTGCTGCCCCCATCCACAGCAGTGCATTGCTTTGTTCCTGTGCTGGTACTCCTGTCTGTTTCTCCAAACTCAATCTACTGTAGGTAATACACTGACTATGGAGAAATAGCTCATACAACCCCACTTCAAAACATCGGAACTACCCCTTTAAAATAGTTTTCCCCTTTTGTATCCTACACTGTCTGACAGTATCATGCATATTCTGTAACATTGTGTTCCAGTTCTTTATTGAAGCTATATGATGTTCACAAGAATATATTCAAGAAATATTCAAACCCGGAGCTCCAGGTGTTTTTATGGTCGCACCATACTGTATAATGAAATGCTGATTTTTATGGATGCCTTGTGAACAATTTTATACAAAGTTCTGCAAAATTCAGCCTGCCAACTTTCGGATTTCAAAGTAAAGTTCTGTGGGTTTGAACAAAGTTTGGTTGAACAGCATGAGCTTGTAATGAACTACCCATCAGCAGGGAGCTGCTTGTGATGTGGTTAAAAACTCAGAAGAGTTGAACATTTTTAGTGGTAAAAAGTTTTCTGGTGGAAGCTGTTGATCACTGGCATTACACTATACACAGCATTAACCTTCCTGTTGTCCTCGGGTCAAATTTGACCTGTTTTCAAACTTCATTTATATCATAAATATGGATTTTTTTTCATCTAATTGCCCCAAAATAACATGGATGGTTCCCTACTTTTGTCTTTGCAAAAAATAATGAATGACTTATGGGTGTTTTGTTCAAATTTATAGCATCAATTTTGACCTTGGAAGACCACAGGTGTCATTATTTGCTGCCATTAAAAAAATGTGAATGGTTTCAAAACAATATTCTGATTAAACTTTGACATATACCAGCCTGTGATAATCCATCAACATTATGTTTCTCTGATAATAACTATAGTCAAAATAATTAATTAACCCCCCCCATAATTTCTGGGGGGGGGGGGTTTTAACTCAAAAATTAGGTATAATTTCACGGATATTAGGTTTATTAACCTTAATTTCCCCCCAAAAAAGTAAAAAACGTGTGGTAATGAGTTGGAATGAAGTTGGCCAAAAAGGTGTCACACAGAATTTGGTGATAATTTATACTGTATGCTTTATAAACAGTCAAACAAGACAGAAGTTGCACAGTCTACGGGAAGACAGTTGGAGGGTTAAACATGTTCCAGGCTCAGTTATTACATTTGACCGAAATCATGCACACAGATGACATGATAAAAATGTCCTGCAGAATGTTTCACAGCCTGCCATGCTGCAAAACTACCTTTAATTAAGTTGTTGAGCCTCGGCAGGGCGCTCCCACATGAAGCACAAAGGCAAGAGGAAATACTGGCCTGCGTGACATTCGCTCCACTCTGGACGGCTTAATGCAATTGTGGTTAATACCCTTTACAACAGTGTGGAGGTGCTGTCATTAGGAATTCAGCCGGGCTGAAACTAACCTTCCCTCCTTCAACCTATTAGGGAAAATAATGATAAGAATCCTGAAAAGGCGCCGTGCTATAAATGGAAACAAAAGTGCTGGGCTCAACAGAACAGGAGCTCCAGCCACAATTTGTGGAATTAGGTGAGCGCACGGCCGACGACCCGCAGCCTTGTGGGTAATGCAAGGTCAGACGGGGAATTGGGTGATCTGAGAGCCGGGCATTAGAAAACTCACTTTGTTGGCACGAGGCAGCAAATTAACGACAGCAGAGACAGATGGAGAAACGAGGAAATGAGGCTGAGAAAGAGGAAATGGAAAGAGAGGAGAGAGGGAGGGAGGAGTGTGTGGGGGAAAATATCGTGGGAAAGTTTGTATGAGATTAGGGCTGTAAATATGATTATTTCATTATCAATCAAACTATAAATAAGGGCTAACAATCAATTAAAATATTGAATCGTGATTAATCGCAAATTAATCACACATTTTTCATCTGTTCAAAATGTACCTTAAAGGGAGATTTGTATTTAATACTCTTATCAACATGGGAGAGGGAAAATATGCTTGCTTTATGCAAATGTATGCATATATTTATTATTGGAAATCAATTAACAACACAAAACAATTACAATTATTGTCCAGAAACCCTCACAGGTACTGCATTTAGCATAAAAAATAAGCTCAAATCATAACATGGTAAACTAAAGCCTAACAGGCAACCACAGCTGTCAGTGTGTCAGTGTGCTGACTTGACTATGACTTGCCCAAAACTGTATGTGATTATCATCAATAGCATCTGTAATGGGGAGACTGGTAGAACCAATTTACATTCACATATCTTGAGGTCAGAGGTCAAGGGATCCCTTTGAAAATGGACATGACAGTTTTTCTTCGCCAAAATTTAGCTCAAGTTTGGAGCGTTATTCAACCTCTTTTGTGACAAGCTAGTATGTCATTGTTGATACCAATGGATTCCTTAGGTTTTTTAGTTTCATATGATACCAGTATCTTCACTCTAGCTTTAAAACGGACAACGCTACAACCTCTGAAAGATTGTTACTGCGTTAAAGAAATTAGTGGTGTAAAAACGAATTTGCGTTAACGCGTTACCTTTGACAGCCCTACTATAAATGTATTAATCTATTCATAATTTAGTCTAAAAAAAAAAGAAAATGGCCATCAAATTGCCAAGCTCTAAGAGACATATTGAAATTGTTTTTTTGTCCAAACCAAGATTCCAAAACTCAAAAATATGTAATATACTGTAAATACTCAATGATACAACAACAAAAAAGAGCAGTAAATCATCACATTTAAAAATGTGAAGCTGGAACCAGAGATTGTTTTGAAGTTTTGTTGACAAACGACGAATCAACTAATCCCACCATGGGATAAACTCTCTCATTTAATTGAGTAAGAAGCTCAAGGAACTGGAGGTTGTGAGCAAATTAAAATACAGTACATGACAATGTTCAAAGTACGAGCCCATGTATCTCCACAAATGCTGAACAAAACTCTAAATTAGCAATTTTAACAGAAATACAACATGATTTATTCATTGACACAGTGTAAAAGCCTCATATGAGCTGTATTATCGAATCCTAACATGGTAAATGTTGATTTTTCTTAGTTAAAATGACAATTCACCTGTCCAGTAATTCCCATTTATCTCATAATATGGACAGGAAATATGAGGTACGTCTTTCAGCTTTTCAGAAAGACTGATTAAAGACAATGTCACAGAGAAAACATAATGAGTTACAGAATCTAGAGGAAAAGAGGACAAGGCGGGGGACTTTGTCTCTCTATAGCAGGGATGTGATTCTTTTCTTTGCTGCACTCTCCATTAAAAAGCTAAAAAGAGAAATGAGTTATCTTAAATTTGCCTCTTGCAGCGATACATTATTTTTTTTTACCCATTCCCAAAATGAACTAAATCTGTTACGGCCTAAAGAATAGCGAGCTGAGTGGAGTGATGTTAATACTGGAGTGCACTTTCAGCAGAGGAGCTCAGAAGTGACATTAGGTAAAGAGAAAGAAAATACATGCGTGAGTTCAAATAGAAAAAAAGAAGAGCAGAATAAAGCAGTTAAGACTGAGGAGATGTAGCAGAGGATGAAAGGTGTTTATGATTCTGATCTGAGAAGATGGAAGACTTAAGCTGACATGAACAGATCTTTGTAAAAGAAATGAATGAAACGGTTCCCTTATTTATCAATGTACCTGACTGTGTTATCTCTCTGGATCTCCGTCACCTCTCACATTCGGACTAAATCATACCCGCCCTCCATGGTTAGACCCATATATCTGAAATATATCAAATATTTCTTCAAGCTGCTTGTGCCTAATATTTTGTGGCTGTATCTAAAATCTAAAAACATGTTCTTGTTTTTACACAAATTTCTTATTTCTTAAGGTCTTTACACACTGGGGGCGTTTTATTTCGTTCCTACGTACGTATATATTTTTTTGAAAACTGTTGTTTTTGTCATTAGTACTTTCAGTACAGAATGCAAATATTACATGGAGAAAAAGCAACACTTTTTTTGGAACAAGGTCGATTTTCTAAGCTTTCGCACCACGAATAAAGGCATCAACCAATCATGTTGAACGGGTTGAATTGCACCTGGATTTATGAAACAACATGGAGGCTCCTTAGTCCGAACCAAGACGGCAAAAGGTATTACTCCTTTCCACCTTGACAAAAGCAGAGCAGACCAGATCTACTCCTTCCATTCTTACCTTTCACAATAAAAGCCTAGACATATAATATTCGCAGGTGAGTATTTCGCATTTTCGTGTTGTTTATTTGTCACGCCCAGGTGTGTAAAGGCCTTTAAAGTGGAATCAAGAAAGATGGAAAACAAACGCTACGAGTTGTACCGAATAAAACAGTGGTACAACACATGGGGAACACTAAAAACTGATTAGCACGGCCCAACTTTCCACAAATCACTGGAAAAGTCTTTGATAAATTGATAGCATTGCACACAAAAAGTCTCCACTGAAGGAGAGATTCAACCAAAATTACTTATAGAAAATTATAGTTGGAAAATGGTGAATAATGAGGGCAAACTGATACATTACTTTTATCTAAATATTAAATATGTTTTCCAAATATTTTAATAAAATTAAGATACATCTTGAAATGAAATGCATATTAATCCTGAAAAGCTAATATAATATGACAGATTTCACCTTACAAGTGCTTTTTTAACCAAAACAATCAGGGACGGAGCTCTGATATCACCGGTAAACGTGTTCCTATCAGCCAACATGTGGTTCATAGTGAAATCACAATATCGACATGAAGACGTATCGGTCTAGGCCTGCTCTCTCCTCTCTCTGCTGCCAAGGCGCTCAGGATTTAGAACAACTACTGGTGTCCATCTGCACACCGGATTTAAAATGTGGCTTCGCTGTGACCCGTCTGTTGTCCGAGGCCTCTGGAGACGGAGGGAGGAGAGGACGGCGTGCCAGGAAACACTCACTAACTCTGACAGCCTCCGTCCTCCACAAACATGTGCAGTTATGCTGCTGCTTTACTGGTGGAAAGATCATTACCAAGAGGTGTCAAGCATCGAGTCCTGAAGAAGCATAATCAGGGGTTTCTCTCTGCTGTCAAACCGATCATGTGACTCATACTGTGCTAGACATTATTATTAATGGGATTTATTCTGTACCTTTAGGAGGATAATTGTAAGATGCTGGCTAGGTTGATATAAAGTTTTGGAATAAAATGTGTATTAACAGGCCTCCAGGTTGGAGTGTACGACCTGTGAAAAAGGAGGATGTACATGAGAGAATCTGTGTTCTGGACGATCCTGCCTGTTGGTTTAAGGCGGCTTACTGGGCGTCTGTTCCAGCCAAATCCATTTTTATTCACCCTGTGGATTATAGGACTGGTTGGCAAGGCTGCTCTTTTAGTACCAAAGCCAAAAAAGGCCCATGCAGGTGGGTGCCCTGCATGTAGAGCATGGAAAATTGTGGATACCTCACATGTGCATGTTTTTTTTTCTTCCATATTGCCACCTTTTAAGCCAAAAAGGGCCAACGCTTTGGATGCTGAATCAAATCACATAGTGTTTGAGTGGTTATCACTCTGAGTGGCCTTTAGAGGGTGCTGACACACTGGGGATGACAGCAGCTGTCTGCTGTACAGGTGCTGAGGACACACTTCTCAGTCGCAGCATGTGTGTGAAGTCTCGGGGATGGTGCTAACAAGTGACGCTCGCCTGCAGAGAACGTCCTCGATCAGACGTCAGCGCGAGCCACAGCACACGGGAGGAGACAAACGGACCGACTGGATGCTGCTCAGGCTGAAATCTGATCATCTTAGTTTTCATCATCATCACAACTTAAAAGATGTGTTTAATTAACACTATGGAGTGTTAATAAAGGGAATACATACTAAACAGAGGCACTTATGTCTACATGGCCAAAGGTACACCTTATTAAAGTACAGTTTTCTGGTTCCAGGTGTTCAGATTTGGAACCTGACTGCAGAAATTTGCTTCCACTCAGCCATAACACGTCATAACAGGCAACACGTCCCACATGTGCGACAACGGTCTCACGCTCTGCCCTGGTGGCAGACTGTGACAGGCTGGAGGTTGTAGGGACGAGTTTGGGAAGGGAGAGGGCGAGGTGGTGTGTGGTGTGTATAATGTGCTAAATGTATAGCAATGTTGAATTTGAGAAGTTTGGACTTATTTTCTACAACTGAAATTTTTGTTATTACAGAGTACCAGAAAAAAGGTACTGTTGAGTAGCGGTAAAAAATTCCAGGTACCGGTACTGGTTCAAATGGGAATGGTTCCCGACCCCATTGTGCACAGGGGCATTGTCACATTGAAACAGGAAAAGGCCTTCCCCAAATTGTTGACACAAAGTTGGAAGAACACTATTGTCTAAAATATCACTGTATGCTGTAGTATTAATATTTCCTTTCTCTGTTCCAAAGTGGCTAAGCCCAAACCAGTGGGCAACTCGAGGGTCTGAAAAGTGAAGCCAATGCTGAAATGCCTTAAACTTGCATTCTTTCTAATAGCCAGCAGGGGGCGACTCCTCTGGTTTCAAAAAGAAGTCTGATTGTATAGAAGTCTATGAGTGGCTACGTTGTGATTGACAGGTCGCTACCACGGGGTTGTCCGGTCTGGGAGTTGTCCGTGTTTTCGTCTTATAACTTCATCCCTTTCACAGTGTGTTTTCAGTTCATGAAAGTTAAATGTAACATTTTGGTTGCCTAAAAAAATGTCTTATACAGCATTCGGTTGTACTTTGCTCCACCCTCTTGTGTCACTTCCGGTTGCAAATAACCAAGATGGCTACAGCCAAAAACCAAGATAGCGACGACCAAAGTGCCAACCTCAAGGCTTCAAAGCCATAGTCCACAAACCAATGGGTGATGTCACCGTGACTACTGGTGCCTTCATATGGGGTCGTGTTTACGAGATGGGAAGTCGTGTACACGATATGCGTGGTGTTCAAGTGGTTAAGTCGTGAAGAACACCGCTGCTACGCAACGGCAATATTAACGTTACTGTTGGCATCTAGAAGCCACAGAGGCTAACAATTTAGCAAGCTAGCAAGTGGGTAACATAATGCAGTAAATGCAAAGGTATAATGACAGAGGAGAAAGGATGAGGCTGTTGGGAATATCAACATTTTCCTCAGACATATTATAGAATTACCAAGAAAAACAATATATGACTAAAATTACAATATATTAACTTATTATGCCCCGAAAAATTAACTTCTATGAGGTCCGCCATTTCTGACAACGTCAACAAACACATCACAAGTCGTGAACTTGGAGCTTTCAGAAACTTTCCACTTACGAGGTCGTAAATACCACAAGAGGGAGGCGTTCATATGGACTCATCTCGTAAACACGGTAAACACGACCCCATTTGAAGGCACCATACGTCCACTACTTATATACACACCGATCAGCCATAACATTATGACCACTGACAGGTGAAGTGAACATTGATTATCTCTTTACACGCTAGTATGCCCATAATTTAAGTGTAATTCTACTCATGCTGCTCCTGATTTCTGTTTACATGCTTACTGTATCTTTTGTGTAATGAATTGTAGAAAATTGGGATAACGGTGCCCACCTTCTGACAGTCTGGACATCCATGGTGTTGCATTCTTCACTCTTGCAAAGTTAAAAGATTTCCTGGACACACTTGTGCTTTGGGGTTCTATAAATAAACGTGATTATCAGCAGGCTGTGATGTCTTGTTGAAGCACACAGTTAGCAGCAGGGCCCCTGCAGCAGCACAGTTATGTATCTCCGCTGCATCTTTAACTTTTCTATCACATCCATCAGCTGCAGTAACTGTCCTCCCAGAAACACAGAGGCTTCATATCACTCTGTGACAGTTGAGCTAACAGCTTTGGATTGCAAACATCTCTCCCCTCTGGTGTGCAGTTCTGTGTGTTACAGGATGATGCCGGCATGTGTCTGCCATCAGGATGTGTGTTTGACAAAGACGGAAGTTTACCATTATCAGATTGTAAGACACTGATGCATCAGCTCTGTGTACAATCGTTTGTGACTATAGAGCCGAGCTAAGCTCAGCTGCAGGTGGCAGATAGTATATGAGGAAATAAACTTGCTTGTGTAACAAACAAGCTCTATAAAAAAGAAGCAAATTTTCTGTATATTTGTATCGTTTTTGTTTTCCTCCTTTTTGGCGATATATGGCAGGAAACAGAGAAAATGGACCAGAGGCCTGAGCGCTGATGTTGAGTTGTTTACAGTGACTGCATCATCCATCAGGAAACAGGTCTCGGCTTGGCATGAGTTCCCAGAGTGCACAGATGCTTAATGGCATGACAGGTTGTGTCCAGGCTCTCAGGCCCCGACCGAAACGCCGCTGGCTGCTGGACGGAGATGCCAGACAGCCTCGGGACACCCAGCGGACTGGCCATCTGAGGCTGAGGCTCCAGGCGCTGATGGTTGGTAAAAAAGAGGTGTGAAGAGCTGAATAACACCACAGTGCCCAGCCCTTGAGATGACTATATGACCTGGAGACAGGACGATTAGCATCATGGATGAGAGGAACATTTGGATGTGAGGAAGCTTCATTTCACACATCATTTACATTTTGTTTTATGTGATAGCATCTGTCAAATGACTCTGATGGCAGAAGTACGATTGGGTTGGATGATGATGGCTGGACATACTCCAGGTTTTATGTTATGATGCTTTATGTGAGCTTGTGAGTTGTTGTTTTTTTCAACATATGTCTACATATTTTGCCTTGTATTTTATGTTCAATGTGTGTTTAACCTGGCTGTTACTAGGGGTGTAAGAAAATATCGATACACGAGTATATATATCGAGTATCACAATAATATTTTTTGTGTGTATTGATTCTTAAAAACACTATTTATTTTTAATCAATAGTTCACATGCAAAGATTGGTGGCAGACAGTGGCTCCGATTGCACAAAAAGTGGTGCTATGATGTTAAATAAATGCAAACGCAGATTCTACAGTTCTGATTGCATAAAAAAGTAAACTTTTTTTTTACTCCAATTTTATGCATATGGTGGTGTGTTCATTATACTATGACAACTTTCCTAAAATAAGATTTAGAAACTTGCAATACATTGCCTTGCTTACAATATTGCAATATATTGAATCGTATCGCCAGATCGCCGATCACCAGACACAAATCTCTCACAGAGAACAATAAATTGGAAGTTGAAGTTTACATTTGCAGATTCAGTTTTTATGCTATAAACATGGCTGCTAAAATAACAACTCTTCAAAAAACTTACTGAAATTACAGCTTGACTACATTTTATCATTTTAAACACAATCAAAGTTTTTGAGTTTGTGAGAATTGCACATGGAATCCCTCAACTGATCCCAAAGCAGGGAAAATTCTGCTTTTATTGTTGATAGTTTCAGATATTTTAACACAAATACGTATGTACGTATTATAATACGTATATGTCTAGTTTTATATTCATAAATCCTTAAATGCAGGACTTGTAATGGTGTACTGTTATATTGTGGTATTGTTACTGTTGCATACAAAAGAATCCTAATACATCTTTCACCACTGATCTTGGAGAATACCTACATTTCACAATACAACATCGCTTTGATACAAGTCCTCAAACCTTAACTACAAAATAGGCACTTTGTCAGTGCCTTTAAAAAAAAAAAACGATGAGCGTTTTTCAGTTTTCGGTCAATACATTACAAGTGTGTAACGCACTACTAACAAATCTTTCACGTAGATCTCAAGAGCTCGCACTCGACACTGCCAAGCAGATGAATGGTTGTCGAGACAATCGAACGACGGACAGATGAGAACAGCTTTCTCCCATATCAAAATATCCCATATCAAAGTCACACAATTTGTTGAACCAAACAGTCCACCACAACCACATCGCTGTAAAAACACAACACTATTTCCACAATTGCTTCTTAGAGAGCACAGAAATTTCTCTGATGACCACAAGAGATCACTTGGCAGGAAAGCGCCAATCTCGGAAACCATCTGCTATTGGTGTGATGGCGGTCGACGGATAACCCTCTGGGGGCAAGTGGATATATTTCTGGGGTAGTCGGCGGATATCCAGGCCAAGACTTCCCTTTCCGTGCGCTGCTCATCGTTTACAGTCCGATTAGCAACTTGAAATGTGAGACTGCAGTTGGAGTTGAGAGACGACGTCTACGACTGGATTGTTTCACAAGTAGTGAGTTTACAAACTCATTTTAAACCAACTAAAAGCTAAATCATCGTCAGACGATAGCCGATGGGTTCCCAGATTGCATTTCGGCCAATGCGTTCCACTTCTTTTGCTCTCCAAAGGGACTGTTTACATGCATTCAACCAAAGCCTGCTCAAACTCAATGATTGGTCAACACTACTTGGACTACATGGAAACCAGAACGCTTCCAGTACCAAAATCTTGTCACGTTGCCTACAGATAAAGGTGAATGCAGGGAAAGCGTATATATGACCATTGTTTTAACAGCATTTCAGTGTGAAGCAAGTCCTACCTACACACTGAAATGAACAATGGTCATATGTAACAGAGACACCTAAAAATCACCTGAATTTCAGCACGGTTTTAAAGACGTCTTGTGACCTGAAAGTAGCCAAATCAATACTTACTTAATAGCTGCTATTATTAAACATCACTGCCACAGACTGTAGGCTAAGCACATACCGTTCATTCTTGAAAAGAGGGCTAATAAATCAAGACATCTGATCATGATCCATCAACAAACAACATGCTTGAGAATTAATATTTGTTTGTTGGGATTTATAGTTTGTTGTCAGAAGCAGCAGCGTTGGAGGAAAAGAGACTGAGAGCACCGAGAGCCTCGATGTGAACAGAGAAACAGGTTTTAGGGTGTAAGCTGAGATGCCACTGCTCGATACTTGGAGACGATGGGGATAAATTCGGCCTGCCTCTTGGGATCTACGACAGCCAAGTTTGGCCTTTTACCTCGCTGTTTTTCCCCGCCTCAGTCACAAGAACACTTCTGAAAATAGCTACAAGAAAACCCAGACAGAAAAGAGGAGCGCGTGTTTGTAAATGCCAGGAGTTTGGCGACGGCCGTGATGACGTTTGTGAGGATATTATTTTGGGTCAGATGTGTTTTTCTGCCATATTGTCCGGTGAGGCGGGAAGGCCAGGCCACAAAGAGAGAGCATATGCCTGCCTTTTCCTCTGGCGCCGCCCCTGACATGTGTTACTTCCTCCATGCTCAGCCCACCTGCTCGGCCAAACCTTATAGTTTACTATGAATGCCAGCCTACAGCAACAGCCTGCACAATGTGTCAGTCTGCAGAGATGAGTCTAACACAGGCTCGTCAGAGGGACTTTTGTCAGAGAGGAGTTTGAATTGGGTTCAAATGAAGTGAATCAGAACTGCTCCAAAATAACCAGTAATTCTTCTTGCACATCATAATCATATTTAAATGTTAGGTTACTGAGTCAACATGCATTCATTACAATTCATGAGAGAAATATAGTTAAGACTTAAGTTATTGTTTGCAATTTTTAGGGCTGTCAAAGTGAACTCGATAATAACGCGTTAACGCACATTTATTTCAACACCACTTTCTTTAATGCATTAATGCAACTTGCAAGGTTGTAGCGGTTTTAAAGCTAGAGTGAAGATACTGGCATCATATGAAACTAGAAAACCCAAGGAATCTGTTAGTACCAACCATGTCATACTAGCTTGTCGCGAAGGAGAATAACGCTCCAAAGTTAAGTTACATTTTGGCGAGGAATAACTGTCATGGCCATTTTCAGAGGGATCGCTTGACCTCTGACCTCAAGATATGTGAATGAAAATGGGTTCTATGGGTACCCACGAGTCTCCCCTTTACAGACATGTCCACTTTATGATAATCACATGCAGTTTGGGGCAAGTCGTAGTCAAGTCAGCACACTGACACACTGACAGCTGTTCTTGCCTGTTGGGCTGCAGTTTGCCATGTTGTGATTTGAACATATTTTTTATGCTAAATGCAGTACCTGTGAGGGTTTCTGGACAATATTTATCATTGTTTTGTGTTGTTAATTGATTTCCAAAGATAAATAAATAATTACATTTGCATAAAGCAAGCATATTTGCCCACTCCCATGTTGATAAATACTTGACAAATCTCCCTTTAAGGTACATTTTGAACAAATAAGAAAATATGCGATTAATTTGCGATAAAATATTTTAATCAACTGACAGCCCTAGACTCTACACATGGTGGCTTTATACTGTGGATTTTAGGAAGTCTGAATTTATATTAAGGAGTGACTGTTACTGCTTGTAATGGCTAGACTGATCAAAGGCATGCAATTATTAAAAAAAGTAGTTTTACACTCAAAAATAATTTTCACAATCCTTAAATGACTTTTAAAAAAGGTCTGAATCTGCACAGGTTTCATATTCCCAGAGAATGAGTTATTCTTAAACATTATTATTAGCTGTGACTTCTAAAAGTTAAGGAAGGATGGTAAGTAGCACCATTAACCATCGGTCAGAGTATCATGTGTCCGTTCTTGGCTACAGTGACACCAGGCGGAGCCTGTTATCCTCAACAACAAGCACAAACCTGAAAACCCACCCAACACCAGCCGACACGTATTTACCTCTTGCTTTACAGTCCCATCTGTTTGCCTTATCGATCACCTATCGATCGAGGATAGCCAACTCTATAAGCTGTTGATCACAAGCAGGGGATTCATGGACATTTATTATGGTAGAGCGATCGATTGGGGTCATGCTGTCCAGCCTCCACCGTCGGCCGCAGAGAAACAAATATGGCCTTGCCGACACATCTCTCAGTGCAGCCCTGACAGCCTCATAAAATCCCCCTGATGTCCTCCTGCTTGGGAGAAAGGATTCATTTTTCCAGGGATTCATCCACAGGGTGAAAAAATTAAGATTAATGGCTTTGTGTGCTCTGCGACAGTTTGCAATTGTCTTTGTGAGGGAGATTGTTTGCAGCTTGGCAGTGTAATATATGCAAATGTGACCTGGAAGTGCATAAATGGGTGCTCACAAAATCATTTTGTGCTTATCGAAAGTCTCGGGGGAAGTGTAAAAGCAGAGTACAGGCTGAAATACTAAAATGTTAAGGATTAAGGCAAAGTGCATTAGGAGGCACAGATAAGGGTGTTTTTGAACAATAATTTATCGTGCAAATCAGCAGGTGTATTTCTCTTCTGTGAACTCTAGGGGGGGCTCATGCCCTGACCCTCACAGCGAAGTGGGGCTAAAACAGCTTCAGGCAGCATGTTTGTGGTGAGTTTGAGAGAAGAAGGGACAGACATGAGTCACGTGCAGACAGCCTGTTAAAGTCAAGTCTGTCTTACTGCTGTGTTCTGTCCTGAAAGGCAGCGTGACCTTTAAAAATATCTAAACTTTACACATCCTGCAGACTGATGACAACAACACTGATGTTCTGTGCTGAGAGGAGGGCAGGTGAAATAAGCAGTGAGGAGAACATCTGTTGGATGATGATCAAGGTCAGCCAAGGTCAAAGCTCAGGTTGTATTTTAGCACAGTGGGTGAAGAAGAAACTCTCCAATGTACCATTCTCGGCATGTCAGAGGTTTCTTGAATACCTTCAGTAAGTTACTTTACGTCACAAAGATGAATATCACATCATGCATATCGTGAGCTTTATGTCAAATTATAAAACCAAAGGTTAATGGGATGCAGGAGGAAACAAGCAGCTAAAGAGAGAGCACGCGATCGGAGGACTGCTCCACCTCCTTTTTTGCATCCATAAAATCTAACATTTATGTAAAAACCTCTCCTCCTTAAAGTGGCAGTCTCGAAGATTTCCATTTAACTAAATGTCTATTAAGTCACTATCGCCAAATGAGGAAACACAATGGTGATTGAGCCTATGGCCCACTGATAAAAATATTGCAATATTTATACTGTATATTATGAAAAGGGTGTCTGTGGTGATATTCCTGGGAAAAAATGCTGTTGTAAAATGGAACAATTCTGAAAACTTGAAGCTTATGAACATAGAAATAGGATTTTTCTATTCTATTTCTGCTCCAGTATCAACAAAAAGGCTTCGTCCTAAATCACATACTAAGAACTTTACTCAACAGGTGTACTACCGTTCAACATACTTTTGTGTGAATAAACAGTAGTATGTATCTTTTCAGACGCACTGAGCAATAATTTACGTCGTCACTTCCTGAGAGCCTCCTTGCCGGATGGAGACGTGTAACCATGGTAACCCGTGCCAACCTCATGTGACCAAAATGATGATTTGTGAGAATCAAAGTCTGAATTAATATAAAATATACATTACGCCTAGCAAAGTGAAATCTTATACTTACACTTAAATTGAAGCGTTATTGACGTTACAGAGCTGTCTGTCAACGTCTGTTATGAACGTTGTCGTCACTACCGCATTGCATTGTGGGATATTTATGCTGGCATAGTGTCCAGTGTTTGTATACCGTAATACCATTGGGTTGCGTCCGAAATTCCATACTAACATGCTATTTAGCACGCTAAAACAGTATGTGAGATTTTTTAGTATGTCCGAAACCTTACTATGAAAGCAATAGTATGTGAATTCCCTACTATTTGCGGTGAAGTACATTGTTTTCACTCAAATAGAAATCCTACATCAACCAGGCCACTTTAAATACTGAACATGCAGGTTAGGTGTCGTAATTCATCAAGTTCCATCAAAAGCAAACCAACATGTAATTAATTTGAATGTAACCAATGTAGCCTAATCCTAAACTATGTTGTAGAATTGATTTCAGATTTGTTGTTGCGGTGATGTTACTGTAAGGCAGATCCTTTTTACAAAGTCAGTACCACAATTTTTCTATCCAGGGTGTCAAATCCAAAATGCTTCCACACATTACCTCTCAGACTTGCTAGTTTACTCAATTCTACAGACGTGTTGTAACAATAGTTCAAATTGTGAATAAAATGTGACAGCCCTAATTCACTGCAATCCAGCTGTGCAGGGATCTTAAAAAAAAAACATTTATTAAAGTCAACATGAGCTTCAAATCTGAGGGCTCACTTTGATTCATTAAATATATTGCAGTCAATGAAACTGCTACAATTAAGTCAGAAGTGGGTTTTATGTATTAACGTCCATAAAAGAGGGTACGGTCTCATCATCTTCCAGTGAGTGATGTGTCAACATCTGAATATTTTGATACTCAGCTTTCCAGCACCCAAGTCAATGTGGAAGAGACAAAAACTGCAGTTCCTCAAATGACCACTTGAAGCTGGTCCATAGACCCTGTTGATGTTAAAATGCCCAACTTTACAGCAGAAATAAACCTGTTTGCAGCCTGGTACAAACATTTTTTTTAATGACAACTGTATGGGGATGAATTTTTATATCACTCACCTGTTGAAATTATATTAAGGCTTAAAGTTATGCAGAACTAAGGGCATAACAGGCTAGCTGCTAGCTCGGACGTGTTTGTGGTGTTGGTGCCTTTTGGAGAATTTTTCTTGCAAATATCGAATAAATAATATGGCTTTCTGTGCGGTTAATTGTACTAACAGACCGTCCAAGAACTCTGTGCTCCAGTTTTTTCGCTGGGTGAAATTTGGCAGGGCTGCAAAACAGTAGTCCACAAACAAATGTGTGACGTCACAGTTTTCTCAAACTAAAAGATTGTCTAATTAACAACAAACTGCAGCTGGAAGTCCAACAGTTTCATGAAGACCAGCAGCTTATTGAGTCTTAGTGAAACCAAATTATTACGCTCCAGAAACAAGACGAAAAACAGAGAATCGCTTGTTTTAATTTTTTCACCTTTTTTTGCAAGAAGGCCCAGTTAAGTCTACAATAGTAGGCTCCGATTACAAATGAGGGGGTTCATGTCCCCACATACTGTAAAAACAGAAAATCAAATCATACCAATACTGTACATTTGTTAAGCTGATGTTGATGTTTGAAAAATAAACTTGCACTCCCTGGTGGACAAACTACATGTTTCAAAATTACCTGAAATATGTCTTTGTCATCCCTGTACTGCAATACATTGTTACTCTTTTACCAACATCCACACTCATGAGATACTGTATATACAGTACAGTACAACATTATGTGGCCAAACGTATGTGGACAGCCCTGGTTTGGGGCCCTTAGTTCCAAGGGAAACATTGATGCTACATCATACAATACTGTTTTAAACAATAGTGTCATTCCAGTTTTGTGCCAACAATTCGTCAAACTTCCCTGTCTCAACGTCACAATGTCCCTGCGCACAAAGCCAGGTCCATAAAGAAACGTTTTTTCCCAGTTCGGTGTGGAAGATCTTGACTCACCTGCCCAGAGTCCTGAACTCAACCCCATCCAACACCTTTTGGACGAACTGGAACGCAGACTGCATCACCCAACATCAGCGTAGGACCTAACTAAAGCTCTTGTTGCTGAGTGGGAACAAAACCCTGCAGTCAGGCAAAGAACGTATATCGCTAAGAAGTGAAAGTCAATTGGTCGCTCCATCAGCAAGGCCCAGCAGCCAACGCCATTTTGGACTACCGGACGCCAGTAAAACGTCCGCCTACAAAGTGCTGTACAACAGTAAAAGAAACTTATTTCTATTCTATTGTCATAACTTTAATGTCTCTACCAAAATGGCCTGTGTTGAACAATAAAAACATTATAAATATGCATACTATTATAACTTTTTACTTACTAACTTATTTATTTATTAAACTTTTTGCTCGGCTGCTTCCCAGAGGAGCATAAAGTGAGCGATGGACATAAACGGAAGTTAGAAAAATCCAGCACACAGATTTTAAGATCAATCTCAAACTTTTTCATGTCAAGGACCTCCAAAATCAATGTCCAATAGACCACAGACCATGGATGTATAAGAGGTTGTGCCCTGTGCTTTTGCCCTGCGTGTTAGTAAATAGCCTACAACTACATTAAGTTTAGGACATAATGACTTAAATAAAGGCTATTTGAGTGTTTGAACCGGGATGTTGATAAGACCTCGAAAAGAAAATCCTCTGATTTACAGACGTCTCTTTATACATCCATGGCAATGGACTCATTGGCATTTTCAGTACAAAATGGCGAAAGCGCTACCGCAGCGCCATCTAGAAGCTATTGTCAAAAAAGCACCAGAGTTTCGCCTCTTTGCTTCTACACTCATTGAGTCAGGTTCCAAGATCTGGTGGAAAACTTGAAATCAGAAGAGTGGAGGCAGAGTAATGCCGGTTTTTGGAATGACTTGTAAGGATGTCCACATACTTGTGGCCACAGAGCGGGACAAACTTGTCGGTGCTCTCTGATGGAAAAACGATGTTATAATGACAACACTGTTTCCAAACCACCTCAAACTCTGACATTTCTGTACTGAAATTTCCTGCTACGTATCGGCCAGCATGATACTGATATAGCTTTGATGAGCTAAAATCAGCCAGTCAGGCTCTAATGTATGCTTGCATATGGTAATATACACATAAAGTAGAGTATTTAAATAGTGTACATGCACACATAGACCTTCATGCATACTGTACGTACACAGGCGCATACAGTTCATACTTGAAGAGATAAAGCACAAAGATAGGGAAGAAAAAGGTGAGCATTGACTCTGTTTGTCCCAGAGAACGTTTCAAGGACAAACCTGTTGATGTGAGCTGCGGCAAGACAGACGAGACACGGAGCGTAACGGGAGACGCGGAAAAATAAAAAAAAGGACGAGTTGACAAATGAATGGGTCCCGGGGAAGAGTGAGGAGAGATGATGCGTTGTACTGAGATGGTTGAAAAAGAGGCTGTAGTATGTTGAGAGTTGTACGGCAGAGGGAGGGAAATAAACGGGAGGGGTGGAGGGAGGGAGGGAAACGGAGAGGAGGGAGGGAGAATGAGAGGATAAATCCTTACTACATAATGATTAGAGCTCACAAGCCCTTCCTGTGACACGGAGTGTAGGAGTTAGGATTACAGCCGGTCAGCGGAGCCACAGTCAGCTCTGCTGATGGAGGAAGGAGGGGCACAGGTAGGAAAAGACAAACAAGTGCAGTTAACTGGAGACCAAACAAACAAGGTGTGTTTCCTGGGGGAGGCAGGGTGCGGTTCCAGCAAAAGAGACATTTTAGAAGATATTTCTAACTCCAGAGGCTGACTCGCATCTGTCCCTCTTCTCCGGCCATCTGTCGCCGGCCGCCGACATCCTCGTCCCGGGCAGCTGGATCATTTCTTTGAGTCTTATTTTGATGGAGCGGCCACAAGAGCGCCACTCGCACCAGAGGAGGGTGAACACGGGAGACTGGAAAACAAGGGTCACCCTGCAAAATCTGTGATAGATGGGACTCACAGTGTGGACAGGTGCCAAATATGGAGTACATCTGTGTCTGTATGAGCTGGGCAGTGACGGACAAGGACGAGACTGAAGAGTTGAATGTTGAGGATTTGCTTCGCGCTGATATATATAACATGGTGTAAGTTTCTGGCAGCTTACGGAGCTTTTCTGAAGTCTCACTCTCCAGCCAAGAGAGGAATTATCTTTTTCCCCAGAGGTGAGCAGCTGCTGAAGACCTTAAAAAGGCAACTGCTTCACACACAAATATGCAGGCTGACAGGTTTCTCCTCAAAGCATTCTGGGACATGGTACCTGAAAGCCTGAGGTAGCTGTCTCAACTTTAATTCTAACCTGGAACGTTTAGCCTCGAGCTCAAGTGCAACTGTGGACGATTTGTTCATTTGTTTTGTTTCTCTTTTCCCTCCTCCTCCTCCTCCTCCTCCTCCTTCGGCACCTGCTCACTCCGATCTCCCTCCATCACTCCGTCCATCCTCCTCCTGCTCCTCCTCTTCCCTCCCCCCCTTTTTACCAGCGAGTGATAATGTGACCTTCTGCCAAAGTGCTGGAAACCATGCCACCGTCGCAGCGGGCTCCTCTGTTGCTGCCACTGAAATAGACTCAAACAAGTGCAGGGAGAGGAAGAGGAAGGGAGGAGGGAGAGGACGAAGGAGGGAAAGGAAGAGAAGAAGAGGGCCAAAGGGGAGAGAAAGAAGGAAGAGAAAGGAGAAAAAAAAGAAAAGAAAAACGGAAGCAGGACAGCTGAAGCTGCAGACACGGGATGAGTGGTGACAAGCCAGGGCTGGATGTGGATTGCCAACACAGGTAACGGATCACCTTCATCTACCACTTAGTGCTGCACTTAGATGTGTTATCACTTCACTGATCACAACATTTATCTGTCTGCTCATGGTTAAAGGTTCTTTTTCATTTTAAAAACTGAGTATGGCCAAGTATGGAGATGCTTTCTGCTTCTTTTTGTTGTGTTTGGAGGTGTGTTGTGTTTTTTTTTTTTTTTAAGTAGCATCCCCCCCCTTCCTCCTCCTCCTCCTCCTCCTCCTCCTCCTCCTTCTCTCTTCTAAATGTCAATAGAGGAATTGTCAGAGCGCAGAAGATCATATCAAAAGCAGGACTCAACAGGATCCTTGTCAGGGGATCAGGCAGCACGCTGTGTTTGGCTTTTGTGCCCGTTGTAAGTGTGAGTGGTGGCTGTAACTGTTGCTTTAACTCAGCGAGCTGCCGGGGGGATTAAGCAGAGCGGATCGATGCGTCATTGTAAACAGTTAGAGCAGCTGAGAGGGGCTTTGATACCTGCCCGCCGGACCTGGGATGCTGCTGCTGCTGCTGCTGCTGCTGCTGCATGGAAAATTGAACTGCCACTGAAGAGTGACTTTTCAGGATGCGAGAGAATGAGAGGTTCCTGTAATTATTGAAGAATCCGTTCTGGCACTTTGGCTCCATTAATACAGAACATGTCTTTTTTTTTTGAGGCATGAGAATGAGACCTGAATTGGTAAACTGACAGCTCCCGTTCTGTTATATCGGTTATATGAATGCTGAAAGTGACTGTCGCTGACATGTGGAGCAGATGAACTAAATGAAAAGATAAGGAAAATAGTCTCCACTGATACTCTGTAAAGGTGTAAGACCTTTTAAGTTAACCCAGAGAAACAATCAAAGCAAGGCAATAAATAGAAAAAAAAGGAAAGAAAACAAGAGCAGCAGAGCAGAACAAGGACAAAGACATATTTCATATGAACACTGACACAAGATTGTAGCTAAATCACCGGCTACAAAGTGTAATAACCTGTAGAAGCAGCTGCTTATCAGCAATGTGTGTCCTCATTACAATGTGTCAAGGTGCCGTCCAAACACACAGGGAGGAATCCATCCATAACACCTGATCAGATCGTCCATAACTGACTGAGTAACTGTCCCTTTATCAGTTAGATTATTCTGTCATGGATCACAAAAGCCTGTCCAACTGAAACGTACCAGATAGAGACAAAAGGAGAGGTCAGAGGACATTTGTTGATTTGATTGGTTTAAGAGGCGACAGTGATGCAGTTAAGACAAGGAATCCACTGGGACATCCTGTAGATCAGATACGAGTTTGGCTTTTCAAGAACTGAGCCCGTCTCTTTCCAACCTCTTTGGCCGGCATCCAATATTTAACTTAAAGGATCAGCTTACACTAATTACAAGATACCACATATTCTTCTCACTTCCCTCTGTAGTGGTGTCTAGTCATGCAAGCCCATAGAGGAAAAGCACATTTTATCTGCAGCATCCAACTGTGGGACGGTCATCAATGTCATCAATAAGGGACATTTAATGACACTGACGTCTGACTTGAGGGAAAGACGGAATCATTGCTGAGGTTTAGATGTTCCTGCTTCATTTTAAAATGGTCAACTTATTTCTCTAGCCTTTAGAACAACGGTTCCCCACCTAGGGACACCCCAAAGGGCCGCTAGATAAATTTGAGGGGTCATGAGATGATTGACAAGACAGGTAGAAAGAAAACTAAAAATATGTTTCATATACGTATAATGCTTTTTTGTTGTGAAATACTGTATAGTTTTATCTCTTCTGGCCTCTAAGAATTATTCAAATGAAACTATCTGAGGTGCATAAATCTACTCACAACTGATGCAATCTGTGACAAGTATTTGGAAACCACTGCTTTGCAATAGGGATTCCCAAACCTTTTTTTTGTGACCTGTTCAGAGGAAGCAAAGTCTACTTGCAGAGGTTGCATACATATGTCTTCAACTGTTTACTTCTCAGATTTACTTTTTTAATAATATTTAGAAGCCTGAAGAGGTGAAATTATTTGGTGATTCATAAGAAAAAAGCAAAAATTGGACCAAAATCTGATAAAGAAACAAAGAAATTTAAATTTTTTTATCTAATTTCCTATCATGTTAATCATCTCATCATTGGACCTGGGGTTGTATGTTGCAGAATATTTTCTTCTTCCTATTTCTTGTTAATCATTTCATAAACCCACAGATGGGAACCACTGTAGTGAGGTCTCACCATTTCTATTCTAAATAAAAAATTGACACCCCTTCCCCCCGCTGCTGCAGTTTCAGCTGGGAGATCAGCTGTTCTGGTAGTGGAGCATCGTAAAACACACATTCAAACTCGACAGAAACTAAATAAAACTCACCAAAACCCTCTGGGTTAGTCTTTCTACTGTTCCAACAATCACTAACTCTGGTTTGGTCGAAATAAACCCTTTATTTAGATGTGAGAATATCCTGGCTCTACATGCTGTTTTTCCACCCGCTGTCTCTCTCTCTGCCCGCTGATTGGGCAGCGGCTGAGCGGCAGACCGTTAAATTAGCAAAATAAAATGACAAACATCGCCCAAAAAGAACAGCCGGCGATGTACTCAGCCAATCGCCGATAGCCGATATATTCGTCCAATCGCAAAAGCCTTATTTCAACCCTCCAAATCGAAAGCAGAATCGCAGATTCTCCCAGTATAATTCTTTCTCTCCATGCCTGACTACTTGCGTGCGTCCGAAGAAAAAAACCAAAACATTTTAAAGTAGGGATGTCACGAGAACCGATGTCGATGCCTGTGATCAGGGTCCGAAATTAGCACCCGCCAAGTACTAAATGCGGGTAGATTTTCCGTTTGCCGAGTAACTCTCTGAAGGCTATCCACCACAATGGCGGGTAAACATTTAACGTTACGTGCGCGCTGCTTCTGTCCTCTGCTCTCCATGTCAGAATTTTTTTCAGATATCCTTTATTGATTTGTTTGAGAAGAGGATTCACTCATGTGAAAATAACTGAACTGAACAAACTGATCTGAGATCCTTTATTGATTTGTTCAAGAAGAGGATTCACTCGTGGGGGAAAAAACTGAACTGAACAAACTGAATTTCTCTCATAATTATTTTCTTTTTTTACCTTGGTATCGAATTGGGTAACGAGAATCGTGGAAATTCACTGGTATTGGTATTGAGTACTATATTTCTGGTATTGTGACATCCCTACTTTAAAGACGTCTCAGTGTATCTTACCAGCAGCCTGCAGCTACAATGTGAGACACCATGGCCACTGCTGAAGTCGGAGAAGACAGAGAAATAACAGAGCTTGAAAATCCTCCTGCTTCCCTGAAGTAACTGGCGTGGCGATATTTTGCCTTCCCCATGACTTATGTAAACAACGAAAATGTCATTGATGGAATAACTATAGTTTGTAAAACCAATGATCTGTTGATCTTCACAAATCAAGACTCAATAGTCTATTAATGGCATAGCCAGCAGTTTTTTAAATCAAATGGTGGATTTGGAGAATCACGACACCCCTACGTTCTACTGCTGCAGATAGCTTTGGTTTTATTCGCCCAGGTTTGAGATTTCTGCCTCCACCTCACTACAATGAAGGTGGATGGAATTTCACTAGGGGGAAATGAGATTTAATCTTATTTTGTAATTTGGGTGAACCAACCCTATAAAGTGAGGCAGAGACTTTGTTCTCAGTAATAATTTATAGACATATATTTCAGTGATGTGGTTGTAAAACAAGTTAGTTAGTGTCAGTAAATATCCCTTATAGGTTATAATTTTGGCAAAAGCATCCATCCCACAGGTGGAGGTTTAACTGCGCTGTTCCTCCACCGGCTTCACCTGAGAATGAATGGGAGAGTGGAATGAGACCGTGTGAATGGTGCGGCACCAGTTAGGCATGTGAAAAATGGCTGTTCATTATGTTATGCCAACCATATCCTAGTTTCAATAATTGGATGGACTGGTATGTGTGTGAGTGTAATGGGTACATGCACGTGTGTGACTGTGTGTGTGTGCATGTGTGAGTGAGTGTGTGTGTGTGTGACAAAGCAACATGTGACGATGGAGGAACCGATGCAAGGATTCTCAGCCCATCGCCCCCCCCACCCCACACATACACACACACACACACACACACACACACATTGATGGAGGAGTCTGCTATCAATAACTCATACATTCAGTGATTAAGCAGATTTATTGTGTTTCAGATTGATGCTCTACTAATCCCACCGCCACCCCCTCCCCCAATGCCATCACACACAAACACCTTTGAGGACAAAATGTCCTCACATTCAAAAAATGTCCTCACTGTGAAGGTTGAACCTCAGATTGGGCCAAACAAAATCAGATGTAGAAGGGCACACGACTACCAACTTCTTCTAGTCTCGAGGTTTTCCAACACAGTCGTCCACTAGTCACGACTAATCCGATAAAACTGTTAAGCATCTGACTTGTTTAACACATGTATCTGTTACAGTTTGTCATGTAGGATTAATAGTAGTAATAGATACTGATCAAAGCTCACGAACAGCACTGAGCAGCTGAGATCAGTTATAATGTTACATCCACAGGACAGGTTCATGCAGGAGGAGGATTACTAATCTTCATTACATGTAGGAACTTTACACACACACACGCACTTTCTCCATAAATTTAATTACTGTATTAATCTGATGTTACTGTAGCGTAACGCTGATTTAATAGGGACAGTTTACCCCACTTTCATATAAATAAAAATACATATTTTTCCTCGTACCTGTAGTGCAATTAATCAATCTAGATTGTTTGTGCCAAAAAAATACATTTGAAAAACTCAACAGCAATGTCTTTCCGGATATCATGACCCGGTTACTCAAGATAATCCACAGACCTTGTTGTGAGCAGTTTTATGTAGGAACTAGGGCTGTCAATCGAATGAATTATTTAATCGCAATTAATCTCATGTCCATTGTTAATTGTGATTAATCGCAAATTAATTGCACCTTTTTTTATTTATTCAAAATATAAGTAATGTAAGTAGTAAAAGTATTTAATATTTTTATCAACATGGGAGTGGACAAATATAATTGCTTTATGCAAATGTATGTATATATTTATTATTTGAAATCAATTAACAACACAAGACAATTAAAAAGAAACCCTCACAGGTACTGCATTTAGCATAAGAAATATGCTCAAATCATAACATGGCAAACTCGAGCCCAACAGGCAACAACAGCTGACAGTTTGGAGCATTATTTATCCTCCTTGACAAGCTAGTATGACATGGTTGGTACTAATCAATTCCTTAGGTTTTTCTAGCTTCATATGATACCAGTATCTTCACTCTAGCTTTAAAACTGAGCCTGCTACAATCTAAAAATCGCAAGTTGCATTTGTGTGTTAAAGAAATTATTAATTTGCGTTAACACGTTATTATCGCATTAACTTTGACAGCCCTAATAGGAACTATTTTGTTTCTACCAAACTACACCTGCCAACCGTATCACCGCACAAAGGGAGGCGTGCATCGACATATCTATGTATAATAACAACTGGGTACTGGACCCCAAGATGGCGTCTATTCAGTCCAATGAGAATTGCTTGCCTGGCGTATAAGCCAAACAGTTTTCTAGTTTCCGGGTTTACTTCTGGGGTATGCATCCCACTGAATATGCGCAGTAGTGTTTCTCCTGCTGGCTCCGCCCGCAAGTTCCCGCTTGGCCCATAGACTTTACATTGAGATGATGTCACAGATGTTTAAATCGTTTTTCTCGGCTAGAGGAATGTTTTACAAATATTAAACTTCCATGTGTGAAGTGGTGGTCTATGGGGAAAATGCTTTTTAGACCGCAGAGGGATTGTTTTGTTGCAATCCCGTGAGTAGCCACTGGAAAAAACTGGAAGCAAGGCGGAGTGGTTTATTATACATCCATGGCATCTACTCATGGACGAGAGGCTGGTGTCTATATTTTATGGTTAACCAATACTGTTAGCTTACCTAACACCGCTGAGCTAGCTAACGTTACAGCTCAGTCGAGGAGGACGCCATTAATGTTTACAATTCGCGCTGTCACGAGCTTGAGCCTCTTGTCCATGAGTAGTTGCACTTTTCCTTATTTGGTTGGCGGGTGTATTAAAGTATAGTTCCTACATGAAACTGCTCATAACAAGGTCTGTGGATTATCTTGAGTAACTGGGCCATGATTTCTGGAAAGAGACATTGCTGTTGAGTTTTTCAAATGTATTTTTCTTGTGCTTTGAGCACCACAAGCCGAGCGCCATCTAGTTCCATTATACTGGAGAGAAGGCAGACATCTCTATGTCCGATATCTCCAACGCTCAGCAACTCACACCAAAACAATCTAGACTGATAAATAGTACTATGGGTAAGGGAAAAGAATATGTATTTTAGGGTGAACTGTCCCTTTAACATCAGTATCATTTTAGCCAGCCAACTCACAACAGATTCTACATTTGCTGTTTTATTCATCCAGTGTAGCTTTCTACTTTATAAAGGAAGTGATGTAACTTATGCTCGGGGGATGTTTGGAATAAATTAAGACTGTCAATGGATTAAAATACGTAATCGTGATTAATCGCAAATTAATCACACATTTTTTCTCTGGTCAAAATGTACCTTAAAGGGAGATTGGAGTATTTAATCTGCTTATCAACATGGGACTGGGCAAATATGCTTGTTTTATGCAAATGTATGTATATATTTATTATTGGAAATCAATTGACAACACAAAACAGTGAAAAATATTGTCCAGAAACCCTCACAGGTACTGCATTTAGCATAAAAAATATGCTCAAATCATAACATGGCAAACTCAAGCCCAACAGGCAACAACAGCTGTCAGTGTGTCAGTGTGCTGACTTGACTATGACTTGCCCCAAACTGTATGTGATTATCATAAAGTGGGCATGTCTGTAAAGGGGAGACTCGTGGGTACCCATAGAAGCCATTTTCATTCACATATCTTGAGGTCAGGGGTCAAGCGACCCCTTTAAAAATGAGTTTTTCCTCACCAAAATGTAACGCAAGTTTGGAGCGTTATTTAACCTCCTTCGCGACAAGCTGGTATGACATGGTTGGTACCAATGGATTCCTTAGGTTTTCTAGTATCATGATATCAGTATGTTCCCGCTACAACCTAAAAATCGCAAGTTGCGTTAATGCATTAAAGAAATGAATGGCGTTAAAACTAATTTGAGTTAACGTGTTACTATCGCGTTAACTTTGACTGCCCTAGAGCAAATACTAAAGGGCCTGGGTTGTTGTGCAGAAACTGCAAAATTGTAAATTGACAGAAAACCAATCAATGACAAATGATTATGAAGACGTCGCATGAGATCCTACGATTCTGATGTTTTAAAGACTAAATTAGTCCCAAAAAGAATCTGAGAAATCTGTAATGAAAGTAATTAAGTTGTTAGCATGAGCAGTGATAGTCAACAAGAAAAGAACAGCATCTGCAGAAACTCTGACTTAACAGAAAGATGAAAACATATCAGCCGAAGATGACTGAACAAAAATGTATTTGAAGAATAACAAGTAGCCACCCATACACACAATAACTTATAATAATTCTGAATGAGTGAACAGTATGTTGATATCTATATACAGATATACAGACAAAAGGCTGGCTGTTAAATAATACCAAAGAATTGTCCAAAATGTTGATTACGGGTTGGATTAGAATTAAATATTTCATTGACACAACCATAAAGTAAAGTCATAAAGTAGCTGCATTCATGTTTCAATTTTTCTTCTCAAAGTGGTCCTGATGATTTGTAATTGATTTAAAAAAAAGAGTGAGACGTGACTAAAATTCCATCTACAGTCATAGGTCAAAAGAGTGACTTTTTATGGACGTCCACTCATGTTCCTGAAGCAACATCCTATAAAATAAATCATCTTTCGTAAGACTTTTTTTAGGAAAATGGCGACCTGCTGTGTTTTTACATGTGAGGCTGCAGCATCTTAGCGTGTTTGCAGCCTGCAGTCAGACTGAAACGACCTCTGGGTTTGTGTCTTGGGGTTAGCGGCTGCTTTGTCAGCTGTCCAGCTCTTCCACGAACACTTAAAGCCGATCTGCTTAATCAATTGTTAAAAGACCAGATCTCACGCTATCTTCACCGTTTCAGCAGATGGGAAGGAGAGGGGGAGGAGGCTGAAAGGACACGGGGAAGACAAAAAAGAGGAAAAACGAGGGTTGGGGGGGTACTGGCCGAAGACATAAAAAAAAAGTGGGCATGCTTGCATTGACAACGGTTTCAAATGGATATTGCCCTGTTTGACAGCCAAACACGAGCATCCAGGGCAGTAAAACATTTAGTGCAGGGGAGGGCCGGAGGTTGCAAGAATATCAGAGCAATGTATCCAAGGTCATGAGAGAGGAGTAGTAAAATTCATTCAGAATCAGGCAATGCTGCTGCATCACCACCGTGATCCTTTTCCCGCCAATTTATAGAGACCTGACAGGCCACTTTTACATATTCGAGCACAGATCTGTGTTGCGATACCGAAGGCGCACAAGTCCTCGGGTTGCTCTCGTACTATGTGGGCTATCTGATGAGATCTTAAACTCGGGGGAAGAAGAAGTCTGGCAGGCTGTGTTGCTCAAGTTTATGGCTGCGCTCGCAGGCACAACAGAGACTCCGGGCCCATTTATATTCATGGCGCAGTGCCGCTTGCACCTCGTCTAACGTCTTGTCCCTGTTGAGAAGGGAAACTGACACGCCGTGGGCTGGGGGGGGTTTAGGAGGGGGGGCATCTCCTCTCTTTCCCTGTCATTCTTCTGCCTCTTGTGGATACTGACATCAACCTGAGTGTTTGTGCACGTGTGTGGCACGGGTGGGTGCATATGCAATTTGTAATACGGGAAATTGATTAGCCTAATTGTTTTCTATTCAAAAGCTGTATGTGTGACGCTTAATTTTTCACAATTAGCCCTGAGCGGTGACACAGTGGGGAGCGTCTCCATGAAGGATGATGACAACGATAACCTTAGAAATGAAGCCTGCAAAGTGACGGGGGAGGTGTGGGGGGGGAGACGGCTCTCAGCGTCCGAACAGAAAGAGCAGTTTGACTTTGCGTGATGAATCTAAAGAAATCAGGTTGGATACTCTGCACAGCAGTCTAACAAAAAGTGACACAGGGGCGTCCTGGTGGCTCAGTTGGCAGAGGCAGCTTGTGACTGTGACGTCGTTAGGGTTTATTCTGTCTTCAATCGTCACATGTCTGCTCCCTCCCTTTCACATCCCTCTTGTCACTCTCTGTCGACACCTAACAAATAGAGCCAGCGTGCTCAACAGACCCAGAAAAAGATGCTATAAAAACAGGCACAACTTTGTGGCGCTGGATTGGTTCTAAGAGTTGCATAAACACCCTTCTCAAAAGATGAAGAATTGTCTTCACTTTCCTGGAGACTGTTTATTGCAGCCAAAATCAATACATCATCCAGAGAAAACTATAAAAGCCAGAGTTGTTTATGACATGCTCTGATTGCTTTCCGTGGAGCAGTTTTACATGTTTTAGCTACAATTATAGGGACTGGATCTGATTGTCACTAACTACCATGACACCCAGTCAGTCATCCAGACAGCAATAGCTTCAAAAAGTCCATGTTACATGTTATAAAAGCATTTCTTTGACTGTTTTTCTCTTTCTTTGATCCTTCTGATCTGATCTAATCAGATCAATATTTGCGACTTCAAAGTAAAATAAATGACTAACTCTTAACATCTGCAGCTTTACAGAGTTTTTCAGCGCTCAGTTTGTTTGATTCTGTTTTTTGGTGTTTTGATCAGCAATTCAGCATCTATCTGGGGAAGAAAACATCTACAGCAGCTGCCAGATATTTTTCAAAAGCTTAAAGGAGAGTGATACGTGACAGCTGCATCTGTATCTGTTTTGATGCTCTTCTGGCCCAAGTGGCCAAAGTGGACCAATGCAGCTTTAAAGAGGCGAGGAAACGTTACTCCGTGATAAAGGTTGCTAAAGATAAATTATCATTATATCCCTTTGCTGTTCAAATATTCTGTGATCTGTGATTGGTATTAAAAACATAGACTGTATATAAGAAGTGGACGTAGTCACCATGAAGCCACTCATTGGTTTGTGGTTGTTTTGAAGCCTGGAGTTTGGCATTTTGTACGTCGCCATCTTGGTTTTTCGCTGTCCCCGTCTTGTTTTTTGGAACCCAAATGACACGAGAGGTTGGAGCTAAAGGCCCTAACACATCAAGCCGACGGTCGGCCGTTGGACAGTTTGGGGCCGTCGGTGAGCATGTCAGCCTAGTTTTTGCGGCGTGTCCCGCGCTGTTGGCTCTAGTCTGCCTGTGTCGGTGGCTTTTCGGACGATTCAGCATGTTGAATCGGCGGTGGAGCCTGTCGGTGAGAGAAATCACTCTAATTGGCTGTTCAGCTTAAACGAATCAGTGCATGAGAAGAGAAACAGAAGTGAGGAAAGCAAGCCAATGAGTAAAGTCAAGAGGAAAAACACAGAAGGCTCTTCTCATTTTTCATCTTCATTTCATCTGATCGTTGCAAAACACGGATATTTTCACAACGACATGGCCATCAGGAATGAAGCGAAGTAGTGAGTGAGAGTGGTGTGAAAATGGTCGGCAAACTCTGCTTTGCTTCATGTACGTATCGTAACATCGAATTATATCGCCGCAGTGCTCGGTCTTCCGGTTTCCCTTTTTGAATGACGAATACAGACTACCAGCGCCTGCTGATGTGGAGAGTTATTTCCTCTCACACAGGCGCAGAACGTACGTCCTAATCGGCCATCGGCTATACTCTTTGTAGTGTGTTCAAATGCAACTTGTTGGCCAAGACAATGGAGACGTGAGGCTACACAACAGTTGGCCTTCATCGCCGCTAGTTTTTATATGTCGGCTTGGTGTGTCTGGGCCTAAAGTACAACCAAACACTGAATAAGACATTTTAAGGCGACCAAAAATGTTATAATTAACTTTCATGAACAGAAAACAACCTGTGAAAGTGTTAAAGTTGTAAGACAAAAACACGGACAACTCCCAGACCGGAGAATGCCCTTGTAGCCACGCGTCAATCACAAGGTAGCCATGCCCTAAAGCATACCCTGCTTTATGGTCTATTTGACTCTAAATGGGACCATAATTTACAAAATGAACATCATGCTGTATTGAAGAAGACTTGAAACTAGGGATCGAGACCATAAACTCATGTTTACAATGTTTATTGAGGTAATAAATCAAGTGAGAAGTAGGCTCAGTTTCTGCAAGAGGAGGAGTCGCCCCCTGCTGGCTATTAGAAAGAATGCAAGTTTAAGGCACTTTTGTTTCTATAAAGACATACATTTATTTTTGTAATGGTTTCATTTAAGCCAAGTCAAGTTAAGTTTCCATCAAAATAAAAAATAAAAAAAAATTACTGTATGCAGGGTCTGAAATTAACTCTATTCACTGCCTGCCACTGTGGCAGGTAAGTTTTTTTTTTTGTCTGCCACTCAGAAATTTTATCTCCCACTTTTGAAATCTCTGCGCTAAACGAAGGAATAACATTTTAGATCTGATGTAATTCAATGTTCGATATATTTTACATGAAAAACATATACATGGTAAATTACAGTGTTCGAATTACACTGTAGCTTCCGGGGGAGCCCTATTTTTGGGGGATGGGAGGGTACTGTAGCCTACACAGTACTGTACGGTACTTTGTTATTGCCATCTGTAGTGGTTATTTGCATAAAACACACAATTCAAAAGATTATGATTATTTAAATATAATATTTATAATCAGGTCATAATTCACACATATTTTCTATGTGAAAAAAAACAGCATTGGGTCGAAAAACAAGATTTTCCATAGGGCCCCCAAAAAGTTAGGACCGGCCCTGCTAGCTGCGCTCCTAAAGTTGGAGGAGCTGCTGGACTCCTGTCATGGGGAGAGGAGCAGCATGTTGGTACGGACAAAATTCATTCATTGCAGAGTAAGTAAGTAAATAAGTGGTAAACATTAGTAACATGATTTGAGCTGTAGCGGAGTTTTGACTCCTCATTAACGTAATCGTCAGCTCACTCACTGTAATAACAAACGTCGGTTACTGACTTGTAAGCGAGCGTAACGTTACCGTTAACATCAGACAGTCTAACGTTAGCTAACTGGTAACATTAATACTAGAAAGTTTACCTCATTGACTTGGGAATAATTCCCCGTTGACGCTGCAGCTGTCCTGAGATCAGATGCCGGCGGTATATGTTATGTGTGTGTGTACGTGCGGGACGGATCGGGCGCATACAGTGTGCATGCATGTGTGTGTTTATGTTGTCACGGAGGTTTAATAATAACGGTGCGCTACACAAAACGTGCAGTCATTTTCATCGCCGTTCATTCTAATGTAACAGGTATTTTTCTTTCAACTCTCGTCCCAAATTCGCATCAAAATTAATTTCATCCTCCCCGATCATATTTTTTTTGGCCCGGGACGACAGGACGTCCTTAGCGTTTTCCCTGCCTGCCAAAGTGGCCTGATGATTTTATCTGCCACTGCCAACAATTTACCCACATTTGGCGGGTGGCGGGTGCTAATTTCAGACCCTGACTGTATGACTAGATACCAATAACACTGAAGAGTGTGATTCTGAGTGAACTGACCCTTTAAATTGATTGTAGTTGATTGTATTTTATACATGCCTGCTTTAAACAAATAAGCAGGGACAGAGGAAGAAAACATTGTCCGTGCAATTTAAAGCACCGATAGGACCACAAAACCACACCCACACACACACAGTATAGATTAAAAACAAAGTGGTATGCTCATATGTGGATTAGAGCATGTGCACATGTGTGTATGTCAGAGATCAGCTGTATGTGTGGGCAGCCACCGAGTCAACTTGGAAAGCGCGCTGATGACAGCTGGACCGGTGGCGAGGGTGGAAGGGGGGCGGTCTGGTTCTGCACAGGCAGCCGCAGTTTCAGCTTAACCAGGGTCTTACACTGATCCCTGCTCCACATACTGACGCACATGAGGCTGAGCATAAGGGGCCGCCAAAGACTAGCGGAGGAACTCTTCCGCCACTCCTGCAAGTCACCTACCACTGCGGGTTTACAGCCAGGTCAGCCGACGGGGTCAATGTAGGAGTATTAATATCAGAACGCCGTGTCGAGGCCCTTAAGCCTCAGGTAAACATCCACCCGTGTGTTATGGCAAAATGGATTACATTTGCGACGCCATTGTAATCTGCATCCTCGCAAACATTATTACCCTCCAAACACTTGCACATACAATCTGTTCAATCTCGCTACACGGCGCGCTGACAGAGCGAACACCGTCTGATGGAGTGTTGTGCTAAATGCAATAAATGTGATAAAGCAAAGAGGAGAGATATAGATCAAACATCTGTCCAATGACTAGCAAGTGCATAGACTAAATAAAGTCCTGTCTGGCTTTTTGACGTAGAGGATGATCTTGTTTGAATTGTGTTGATTCATTTACTGCATTATCAAACTTTTGATTGTTTTAATGTAAAGTTACAGATAAGACTTGTGCTGTGTGACGCGGCGGTTACGCTACACATGCTGGTGAGGGAGCTTTGCTTCGGCACTAGATGGGATTTCAAAGACAGGACTGTAATAAAGCACAACGACATAGCTTTCCATCTGCTGTGGCATTTAAAACCTGCTGATCACAGCCCCTCTGATACGACACAGTCAGAAAATCCAACTGCTCAGTTCAGCTCCGCTTCTCTCCTGAATATTTAAATCCTTTAATGCACAGAGACATCAGCCAAAGCCTGAATACCCTTCAATTGATTCCTGTTGCAGTATGGGAAAATTTACAAGACATTTTAAGACCCCTCACTTATACCCCCACCGCCCTTATCCAGAGAACAGTAAAAATCAAATCAGATTTATTGGGATTTCACCCGCACAGGTTCTCATCCCGTGGCCGATCAATCACTTGTCGTGTATAGTTAATGTAGAGACGCGCATGTCTTAAATATGTCTGCATTGCAATGGGCAGAAGTGAAGGCAGACAGGGGGTCTGTGACAGAAACCAATATCACTGAGTGAATCTGTTTGATGTGCCCGTGTATCAGAGGTCAACAGTGTTACAGCTGGCTCAACACCAAACATAATAATGGACACAACCAGGGGATAACTTTTACTGCATGTAAGTTTACTTAAGTTAATGAATGAATGAATGAGTACAAGATACCAAGCACCACAGAGGTTTTGGTGTACCAGGGTGGAGAGAGAGAGAGCTGAACAAAAGGGCCTGTTTTTATAGATTCAGCCCACTAGTCAGCACAGGTGGCTGCCGATCAGATGATAAACCTAGAGAGTCTGAGCAGGAAACACCAAACAGCTCATAAAGATGGCACTTAAATGTGATATTATTCATGCAAACACGTGAAAGGGCATCAGCTACAAGATTTTCCTGGCCTTTCTTATTGCAAATGTCCAAATTGTAGTGTTGAACTATGTTGGCCCAACGCATTAGCCTCTGACTGCTGTTGTAAATATGTTGTAGAAACACCAAAAGGGTTATGGTCTGTGTAAACAACAACAGGCTGCAAGGAAGAACCAATGTTTAGTGGGACTGTATGGCCAAACACCAACTCGGCAGGGCTGGACCCCAGTGACTCTTGTACAGTTTCAAGGACCGCAAAAAGGGTTTGCCTTAATCCGACTCTGGACCACGTTCAAGGCAGTAAGTGCGTAACATATACTTCAGGGTCTGGTTGAATCTCTATAGGGCTCCTTGGCTCTCAGGATGGTAAATGCTAGAAACCTGTAGAAACCTGATCAGGGTCTGAAATTAGCACCCGCCAAATGCTGATAAAATCATCAGGCCACTGTGGCTGATAAAATCATCAGGCCACTGTGGCTGGCAGGGTAAACGCTAAGGACATCCCGTCATCTCGGGGGCCGAAACAAATATGATCGGGGAGGATGAAAATTAATTTTGGGACGAGAGTTGAAAGAAAAATACCCGTTACATTAGAATGAACGGTGATGAAAATGCAGACAGTTATTATTAAACCTCCGTGACAACATAAACACACACACGCATACACACTGTACGCGCCCGATCCGTCCCGCACGTACACACACACACACACATAACATATACCACTGGCCTCTGATCTCAGGTCAGCTTCAGTGTCAATAAGGAATTATTCCCAAGTCAATGAGGTAAACTTTCTAGTATTAACGTTGCCAGTTATCTTGTGTTAGACTGTTTGATGTTAACGATAACGTGGAGAAAGAGAAAGAGAGAGCTGAACAAAAAGGCATGTCTATATAGACTTAGCCCACTAGTCAGCACAGGTACCTGTCAATCAGATGATCAACCCAGAAAGGCTCAACAGGAAACACCAAAATAAAACAGAATGTAACAGCAGAAACAGATAAATCACACATGGTTTGGACTGAAAAGTCATTGCGGTTTAACTTTAGGCGCATCTTGGTAGGAAAAGCTGCTGGACACTGGCTTGGTCTTATACTTTTTTATATGACAGCGTGAGGCAGCTATTTATCACATGGCCATGATATAGAAAACTATACCATAAAGCATAGAGCAGTAAATCAACAGACAGGTTTAGAGATGGCCAACGGCGAAACTCTCTCAGATTCACTGCAGGAATTAGGAATCCTGAAACCTGACCTTCAGAAAACGAAGCAACCAAAGATATTTGTCCAAGCGAGTCCAAAAAACAGACAAACGTGATTGATATGAGTTATAACTGGTGTGTCAGTGTGTTGTTGCATGCACCACTGCAGCATCTACAGCATCACTTTCCACCTCGCTACGTCAGAGCCACACTACCTCCTGCAGTGACACTGAATGTTGGCATTCAACGTACATTTGCGCAGCAAAATATATTCAATATGAACGTTAACTGCCGTGTTTGCTGGGTTGTTTTAAATTAGGCAGATTGTATTCCCTGTATTACAAGTATCACGTTTGCCTACAACAATAAATTAAATGTAGGGGCTGACCCGAATACTTCAAAGCTTCGACCATTGCCATGGTAATCGACAAAGTATTGATATATGCTTTGTTTTTGTTTTTTTGTTTCAATGTAAGTATGTAATAACAAAGGATAAATCCACAAATAGTTCATGAAATAAGGAATAATTCCATTACATTAATCATTATTCATATTCAACATGAATTATTATTAGTTATTCTCAGACAGATACCACTGTTTTTTGTCTGTAGAGGTGCATGTGTGTACAGTAGTGCGGCAGCGGCACTTACACAGGGGAAATGGAGACAGACAGAAGAACATGTCAGCCTGCTGCGCAATACTGGACCGCAAAGCTTCGAATACCTTCCAATATTTCTCATCGAAGCTTCGAAGCCCAAACAATTGTATCCAGGACAGCCCTAATTAAATGCAAACTAGAATTGTGATTGTATGCCTCCGCCAACCAGTCAAGATGCAGTTTACATCCATGTCTGTCCCAAATGTCATCACTTCATAATTTTATCCTATTAGACATTTGTATGAAATTGTCATAATTTGCCTATGAATTCTTGAGTTATGGCCAAAAAAGTGTTTTGTGAGGTCATAGTGACCTTAACCTTTGACTTTTGACCACCAAAATCTGATCAGTTCATCCTTGAGTCCAAATGGAAGTTTGTGCAAAATTTGAAGAAATGCTCTCCAGGCGTTCCTGAGATATTGGTTCATGAGAATGGCCCGGACGGATGTACAGACGGACAGACAACCCGAAAACATAATGTCTCCGGCCACGGCTCTTGTCTGTGCGGAGGCTTAAAAACGTGTTTTTTGACGTCACAGTGACCTTGACCTGGGCAGTCGTGAAATATCACCTTCACGAGAATAGGACAGATGTAAGGACAAAGGTCCTATGCCAACGCAAAGGCATAAAAAGTTGATTCGATAAGACAAAACTCCCAGAAATTCCTTCCAGTGTCAGTCACCCTATACTAGCACAAAAATGGGTAAATCTTTTCTTCGATTAATAATGACACAGGTGTGATATTATTGGACGGATGATTTAGTTTTATTGCATAAAGGTTAAAAAAGTTGATTTAGATATTCTGAGGCATTTTCTGAAATTTCTGTCCACCATGTCCTCCAGATAAATATTGTACCAGTTGCACGTCTATTGGACAGTATAGAATATTGCCAACAGAAGTTTATTTTTTCATCTTTGCATGAAAGCATTTAAAATATGACCTAGTTTCACTGTTTGGTCTTTGTGTTTAATCAGAGTTCCTGTAGTATGGAATAGCATGCCTTAGCAAATGTTAATTCACACTTCTAGAGTCTGCTCTCAACTGTTCATTGTCTTTAAAGGTTATCACCTTTATTGTTTTCTCTACATTTTATTATTAATATCTTAGTATTTATATATTAATTTCACTGTTCAAGGGCAAGTAGCTAATTTACTCCTTGCTTCAGTCCAGCTGAAGTGAATGCAGGTCATGAAGACAGACATCACTGAAGTCAAACCGTTTCATTGGCAGATGATCTATGTGAAGGGCAGTGCCAAACATTAAAACAAAAAGAGATCTTATCAAACACTCAGATTGTGACTGAAATAAACAACTGTGAGGTTCTGGGATTGTAAGCAGCACATACAGAGGAGTGCAATTGTTTGTGCATTAATATTTCATTAGATATCTGCAAACTTAACAGCATGAATGCAGGAGTTGTTTGTGCACTCAGCTGTCCCACAGAGATTTGCTAAATTCAGCTTTGGCTCCAGTATTTGTTTCCTAAATGTCTTAGCATCAGATGTCCTGAGTGAGTAGCTATCATGCAACTATATGTCGAATTTGCTTGAAGATAAACGTTCAAGTTCATTTGTTTACTGCTACTTGTAGGGATATTAAAATGATAAAGCCTGCAGTTGTTTAATGAACTGGACTGGAGAAACTATATACTATTATCCATGCTGTCTTTCCAATCCTTTTCTGTTTTTCTCCATAAAGATGAAACAATTATACAATTACAAATGACAATGGTAACATTCAATCAGAAGGATTTTTCCTCTGTACAGTGGCTATTTCAGAACATCTGCGACTCAGCGTGTCAGGCTCAGCTCTACCCTAGATGCATTTCCTGCCATCTGTTTTTATGCACATTTTCATTTTGCCCATACAAAAACCTGAGTGGAAACGCTGAAAATTTGGAAAAATCTCGAAATACAACACATGATGTACATGAAGTATGTGACTTCAACATCCACTGAAGCTTCTGCGCCGCTGAACCGACTAAAAATAGTCTCCTCTGGGGATGTCACGATACCAGAAATTTAGTAGCCAATACCAATACCAGTGAAATTCCACCATCCTGACCGAAGTGATTGTTTTTAAGAAATCTTGTCAATAGTGAGTTTATTCCGTCCCGAACACATTTTCTATCAACGACAGGACGTCGTTAATCTCGAGCCCTGACGGTACTTACTGTACTGTAAAAAAATGAGTACCGTGACATTATCAGAATTTTGGTATCGACTTGGTACCGAAGTATCAGTTCTCACAACATCCCCAGTATCCTCGTCGCTCCACACAGATCTGATGTTACCTTCCTCACATTAACACATGGAACTAACACAAATGTCATATTTACATCCAGTTTTCTACATTGTTTTTCAACATTTGAGGTTCGACTGGCACTCTATTTATCACCTTATCTTGTTCTGCAATAGTATAACTGTTTTTCCGACTGGAGAATTGGCGCCTCCTACTGCTTATCTTGATGAACCAACTACGGTAGTGGATGGAAACAAGCATTCATTTGCATTTTCTTTTGCCGATTTTGTTGAAATTTGGTTAAAATGTATGATATATTTAGATGGAAACAAGGCTAGAGGTGAATGTTTATCAGCCTTACTTAATATTAGCATTACATTTATCTGAATCTCATGGATATTCAATCACTATTTTGAGAGGCATACTGTCACTAGTCAAAGTGTAGGATAAGTGGAAATTTTGGCATATTTGTGGCACTAGATCAAAAGTAAAAGGTCAAAGGACCTCACAACACTTATCTGGATTTTTCATTCTGATATTTTAGGCGTTGAACTGAAAGAACTGACCTTGAGCTGAACTTGAACCAACCAACCAACCGTCACTGCCAAGCCTACAGCCACAAATGTCACACAAGTGGCTAAAAAATCTGCCGTATTGTACTTGCTTTTGGTCGTGTTATTGGGACTTGTTATTGGAAATTTAAACCAACATTGTTTTGGCATGTTTTTCTCTGGGACTTGTAGAACAGTGCAGTCTATTTGTTATCTGGACTACTGCGATTGAGAAAGTGGTCTTGCCCTTGTTAATTAAATCCATTTGCATTACTCAGTGCCGGGCCATGTGGAGCTGAGCCACACTCAGCCTCATGAATATAAAGACCAGTTGTTGTCTTAATGTGTTTGAATAGAACTCTAACAAAGCTAACAGGATGCTTGTTGTGTTTGTGATTCTGCAGTGGCCTATAACTAATGTTATAAGCTATTCAAATGTTTTAGAGGAGCAGCCAAATCATTCACAGAGAAATTATACACTGAGGACCTATTTGGCATTATTTCAATTTGTCTTGTGGCTTTTTGCATTCTGAACAAATGACCAAAGATCAGATAGGGATAGCATGGACAGCAGGGATTGTGGTTTTATTTATGATGATCTGGCTTACGATCTGATTCAGCATTCCCCAAATGATCGGTCAGGACCTGCAGGGGAGGGTCAGAGATAGATGCTGGGTCGCAGAGATATCTTTGATTTTGGCTCCAGATATTGTTTTTGTCGGAGATGGGTCACAAGATACTTAAGATGAATCACATTCAGACCAGTGGAGAGAAGCTTTGGATATACTACAGCTTGGAGGGAAACTGAATTCATAAAATACTTTTGATTTGACATTGACTCAAATCTGTGGACACACGCCAACTATGTCAAACTGGGGGTATGTTTGGCTCGTCACCTCTTTCTGCTCTCACTGTACTTACGATAATGATGAATCTACAGATTAGTTCAATTGGTGTGGATTTAAGGAGATTAGCATGGCTGTATTCTTTTTTTTATCAGAGCTTAGTTAAACATATTCGTACAGGTGGAAGCAAAAAGAGACGTGACCGTTGTAATTATGTGGTGATAAATGAGTCCTTACTCTTTGTAATAGTGGTGGTCAAATATCCATCCTAATTCTGGGGTAATTAACACTGAGTCGTAAATTTGTTAGGTACACTGGTTTAATTAATTAATTTAAAATAATTAAATATTTGTAAAACAAATATCAAAGTTATGAAGCGTATCATCTCTATCTTCATCTCAATGCCTTTACACAGTGAGGGCGTAACGCATAAACGACTCGAAAATGTGAAATACTCGCCTGCGAATATCATATGTCTCGGGCTTTTATTGTGAAAGGTAAGAATAGAAAGAGCGGATCTGATCTGCGCTGCCTTTGTCAAGGTTGAACGGAGTAATAAAGTTAATCGTCTTGGTTTGTTTCACGAATATAGGCACAACTCAACCCGTTCGGCACAATATGATTGGTTGATGCCTTTATTCGTGGTGCGAAAGCTCAGAAAATTGACCTTGTTCCAAAAAAAAAAGTATGTCTTTTTTTCCACAGCATATTATTCAACTTCTTTTGTGAAAGTATTCAGGGCACGGTCACACATGTGCGAACGCAGGCGAGTGACCATTGCCCGCCGAGGCAATATTTGCCTGACAGTTCACCAAAGTTGAAGTCCAGGCGAACTCAAAGATGAAAATGTTAATTCCGCACGTGTCACCGTGCCTTCAAGACAAAACAACGGTTCAAAAAAATATATAATGCACAAAAAAAGCCCCCGATGTGTAAAGGCCTTCAGGCTGCTCCTTGTGTTGCATTGTATTGAAAGGTGTTTCTAATATTTTGTTAAACCACAATTAATGTCAATGGGGGTGGATACATTTTTTAATACACAGTCTCTCACCCAATGCATGCTGGGATAGGTTACAGCCCCCTACAACCCTGAACAGGATAAGATGCATTGAAAATGGACTGACGGATGAACTGTAGCAAGCTGTATCTTATGAACTTCACACAGGTGTTTTTACTTGCGAAGCAGGGGCTGGCAAAGGCTCCAACAAAGCAACAAATATTGAAGAAAACTTTTTAAGAATGAGAGAAATTCCCTTGAGACAGCAACAGGGCCAAAGAGATTACAGAGAGGGTTTGTTATTTTATATTGTTATTTTGAAAAAAATATATATATATTAAGGAACAGGTTGGATGAAGGCAATTTTTTTTTCTTAAGAGCTATTAAATTGTCACGCATGCACATTGGATTGATTTTAACAATTTTAATATACTTGAAGTTTGCACTGTGCTGCATTATCTAGGAAAATACAAGTATCGGATCAGGTCTTGGTATTGGCAGATACTCAATATTAACTGACTTAGTTTGGGATTGGGGGCAAAAAAAACTTGATCAGGACATCCCCTAAAAGAAACCTATGTTGACTGTTGATAGAAGACAGGAAATAAACAGCAGTCGGCCCATCCATCCACATCCACTGCCTCCCTGTGAAGTTTTAAGGGAGTACAACTAGACAAGAGTCATAATTCACAAGGCCTCTGGAGATCCTTGTCAGTTAACCATAAACATGTTGTATTTAGGCATTAATAAGAAAAGACTGATGTCGTTTTTCTCAGGAAGACAGCCATGAAGTAGAAGGACAGTGTTAACCCCTTAACACTCCAACTGTCGCTATTCTGTCTATCAGACGTTGCTGTGGGCTGAGTTTTCAAGCTAGTTGAGTCTCCCCTTTACAGACATGCCCACTTTATGATAATCCAATGCAGTTTGGGGCAAAAACCATGCAGTTTTTTGAATGCAGTATAAATGTGTTATTTTCGCCTATTCTAAAATGGTGTATTTGCATATTTCTGCATACTGGGGTCCCTAAACAGTCTTGGAATTACATAAATTGGGTATAACTGTAAAGCTGAGACTCTTGTGGATCCAATGAGTCCAACTGTATTCCTGTGTGATGATTATAATCATCAATAATCATTTTGAAACGTGACCTTACTGTATATAATGACCTGTGGTGACCTCTACAGCCACAGACTTGAGACCTAGAGCATTCAGAGGATGGATGGCTTTCCTAGGCAGATTGACAATAAGGGGGATTCTGAGCAGTTTCCCCAACAGAAGTGCTCGCCATCCAATCGCCAAATTTCTTGCAGAAATCTCCAAATGTCAAACGTTTTGGATACCAAATCACAGCATGGCTTTTTCTTTGGTGTTCCTCAAGGTGTTTGTGTCTTAATGTGGTATTTTGGAAGGATTACTGATCATTTTTATCAATGCTCGAGTGGTAAAAAAAATGGTTAAATTTAGCACAAAATCTGTGTAACAAATGGTATCAACCCCAAAATTGCTGTAACAATTTATGAGACATAATAGAGCATGGGAATGGCCATCATGTACTTCTATCATCATATTTTACGCTGTTATACACTTTCACAATTTATTTAAATTGATTGATTAATTTATTAATTATTTTGTATTTCTTATTTATGTCTAGAACAACTTGACACACAGTGCTGAGCTGCATCTCAAATTAATCTTCAGGTTCCCAGCTTTCAGATGATGTACACCACTTCTATGTGACATCTACTGTTAACTTTTTATCCACTCCTGAACATCCCCTGTCCTAAAAAAGAGGGTGGAATGGAATGGGTTAATAGAGTCTAATCACGTTTCAAGCCAAGCATTAAAACAAATATTGATGAAGCATTATCATGGAATCATTTTGTACAGCGATGCAGCAGATCCTCACTGGAGGTCCCTGCTGGTTCTTTGTTCTAATTAGCTACTTCACTCATTTATATACTCACTTCTCTTGTGACTTTGCTTTTGTCAACTACAGATCATTGTAGCTTAAGTGGCTGGGAGATACAAGGCGAGGTGTTGACGTTGGTTTATGGAAAAGTCATATCAATTTTCCTATAGTTTACCAATAGAGGTCAATAAAGGTCACAGACGACTAAATGGCTCTTGGAGCATGCTGTAATATCAGTCCTAGAAGGAGATGCTCTGGACGGTTTGGATTGGTCAGCAGTTTTACTGATAATGACACGGAGGAGGACGAATTTATCGGCATGTGAGCCACAGATGCAGCAGGCTGCAGATGCATGGCTCAGTGTATTGATCAAGTAGCAGAAGATGGGACAGGTGCACGTTGTTAAACAGCTGCAGCAGAGGCGTCATGCCCAGAATATAAAAGCATGTCATTAAACACTGCGCCGATGAGACCTCACTTCTCAGCCAGATGTATTTACCGCGGCGGCCTTGCGTTAATGAGCTGGATCAGGAATCAGTTGGAGGACTCTGCGGCTCAGCAGCAACTCGTCAATAGATGGCAGCTTTTTATCTGACTTCACAATTCATATGGTCATACCAGAAAATGAAGTGTAACTTTAGTTTACAGAGATATAACAAGATGAAACTGGAAAATGCCTTGAGGGGAAGCCTGGTAAAGAAAAGGCATTGAAATTAAAATGTAGAAAAATGGAAATCATACATGCAGTATGAAATAACAAAATAAGGAGGTAAATTATACTATGAAGAAAACCAATATGTGAGATTATAATATACATAACACACTGTACCAGGGGTGTATTAAATGTTGCTCATATTCTCATCAATGCGTCTGCAAAGGCCATACATATTGAGCAGGAAGTGCCAACGTGTGCAGGAAATTCTATTCACCTTATCAACAATATTCAACATACAGGAGCAGATAACATACGTGCAGGCTGAACATGCAGATGTACTATTTGCATTATTACCTGCTCAGTTTATCAAAACGTTCAGGTGTGGCGGCACCGCAGATTAAACCGCAAGGAAAGAAAATCATTATGTGATAGTGTGACAAAGCCGCAGCAGTTATTTTAAATGCAGCCTCTATCTACACTCATGAACGGCAGCTAATTCTGTAAAGAAACTGCTTCCACTATATGTCACCCACTAGAGGGGGATAAGCACATCTTAAATGTTTGTTAGTCAAACAACCCTGAAGACACAGAATACAAAGGTTGTCAGTGAGGGACTACTACAGGTTTTTCTTTGAAAATGTAGTCTCATTTTAGGTTTTATTAAATCTAATCTCTCATTAGATTATTCTTACAATTTTCACATCATCGTTGGAACAGTGAATAGGAAAGTGGTCAAGCTATTTTGAAGTGATTTCTTTAGTTACATCACTTTTCTATGTTCCCTTGTAGTAGTACTGACTTTGTCAAGAGCCCAGCAAGAGAGGTTGTAAGAACTACTTCAGCTATTTAAATAATCTGCCACTGGGAGATAGGACTGCAGTGTGTGGGTGTACTTGTATTAATGATGTTGCAGGAACATGTGTCTGTTCAGTCACATTATGGGGACTAAACTCCCAAACCTCCCCAAACAGCATAAACTGAGAGACTTCCTGCCATCTCCACACCTTCTCTCCTCAGACCATAATCCCTATAAATAAACATTAACTTGGTGAAAGTTTGAGGTTCAATATAAGAGAAAAAAAGTTAGCACATATTGTATTGTATGTGTATTAAAAGTAAATAAAGTTAATGTGATAATGCATTAAAGCAACTTGCTATTGGAGGTTGCGACTGAGCCCATTAGTTTTACTGGGTTCAGATTCAAAGCTAGAGAAACTAGAAACTATGAAACTAGAAAACCTAAGAAAATCCATTGGTACAAACCATGCATGGCCGTTTTCAAAAGGGGTTCCTTGACCTCTGACCTCAAGATATGTGAATGAAAATGGGTTCTATGGGTACTCACGAGTCTCCCCTTTACAGACATGCCCACTTTATGATAATCACATGCAGTTTTGGGGCAAGTCATAGTCAATTCAGCACACTGACACACTGACAGCTGTTGTTGCCTGTTGGGCTTCAGTTTGCCATGTTATGATTTGAGCATATTTTTTATGGGTTTCTCTTCCCTTTCTTTTTTAGGGTTTCTGGACAATATTTGTCATTGTTTTTTGTTGTTAATTGATTTCCAGTAATAAATATATACATACATTTGCATAAAGCAAGCATATAGGCCCACTCCCATGTTGATAAGAATATTAAATACTTGACAAATCTCCCTTTAAGGTACATTTTGAACAGATACAAAATTTGATTAATTCGCGATTAATCGCTATTAACTATGGACAATCATGCAATAAATATCTTCATTGATCGACAGCCCTAATGTGTATCCAGTGAGTCATTCCTGCTGCAGGTGTAAATATGTGTCTGTTAGCTTGTGAAAAAAAAAAACTGTATGTGAGAAAACGCAAGATATATTTTACACTTTACCTTGAGAGATGTAAAGCCATTTTCTCATATGAACTCCAGACAATGTTCGGAGAATCAGTCCGCATATTGTCTGGAGTTTCCCATTCACACATGTAGCACACAACTGAAGATTATCCGCATGAGGCAGGACGTGATGTAAAAACTTCTCGGTCACGTCGCCGGTTCGTAATTTGGTCATAAACAACCGAGTCTCTTGCCATTCCTTGAATCTGTCTGACGATTTTGGCGTTGGCATTTACTGACAGAAGTTCCCGAATCTCGTCATCTCTCCAGTTAGACATTTTCATTGGCGTCTTCATGTAAATGACCCTTCTTCTTCTTCACCCTTGAATGTTTGTTTTCTTTCGGTTTCCCCCATGATAGAAACTTCAACATGCCTACTTGCTCGCCGTGAATTCTCCAGACAATGAGCGGCTCCATTCACACATGGGCTCAATTGGGCATTACATGGACTTTATACTAGGGAGTTGGCAGGGTAAAGTCAGTTTAATGTCCAGTCCGAACAATTTGGTCGATTGCATTCTCACATACAGCTCCTCCAGATAAGTTCAGGGTTGCAGTGCATGTGTAAAAGGGGCATAATAAGTCATGTATGTTGTTCATTTAGTGCCATTTGCCCTATTTGTCTTCTCAAAGTTTTAAACATTAAGACAGGAACTTCTCAGTACAAACACACTAATACTATATTTACAATAGCCACTTCAAGGGTGGCCATTCAAAGTCAAAATTGCAGTAAAAGTGCACATGCTTGCATAAAGGATTACAGATGGATTGTTATGTGATTGCTCATCACCTGAGCAGGTGGTTGGAGACACATTCTAGCCAGATGTTGAAATGTTGAAAATGCATCTTTACAGTTAAGTGTCTGTTGAAATAGCCACTTTCAGTGTTGTGCCTCCGTGATTAAGGCAAGTGATAATTACACTGAAATGATCTAAACACTGGAATTATAGCTACATAATTTTCCAATCCAACAGGGAGAGCAGCTCCAGCAGTTGGAATTTTAGAAGTCATACATATAATGTATGATGCCAGCTATCTGTGATCAGAGCAACCGCTGAACAACCTCTGTGACATAGAAGCATTGTCAATATTTGAATAGAACACAAAACATACAAAATAACATACAGACATCAGTCTGTTAGTATTCAATAACTCCACATTTTCACTGGTATTTTTAGGCACTTCATCAAATACAGCAGGGGGATAAAGAGCTCTGAAGTGGCCCGGAAAGAAAAACACCAAAGAAAACTGAAAGGTCCCTGTTTGCAATTAGTGAACACACTGTATGTACTGAAGCTTCTGATGCACACAGTTCAACAAAAAGGGAGAAGACAATCTTTCGAATGGCTATATTTGTTACAGATAAGCAGGAAAAAAATATTTACAACTCCAAAAATCTCTGTAAATCTGTAATATAGCAGGTTAATCTATCATGAACTATGTCTTGAATTGATATTAGGGCTGTCAAATTTAATACAATAATAACGTGTTACCACAAATTCATTTTAAATATAAATAAATAATACAAATATTTGGATAATCGATTGAGCGATTCAAGTACATTTTTAAGAAGAAAAAGTCAAAATTCTCTGATTCCAGCTTCTTAAATGTGAATATTTTCTGGTTTCTTTAGAGTAAACTGAATTACTTTGAGTTGTGGACCATACAAGACATTTGAGGACGTCATCTTGGGCTTTATGAAACACTGATCGCCATTTTTCACCATTTTCTGACATTTTATAGACCAAATAACTAATCCATCAATCAAGAAATAATTGACAAATTAATCGACAATGAAAATAGTTGTTAGTTGCAGCACTACTCGCCAGGTGTATATCCTCCGTAGTGGTGCTCCGCGACCAGCTCTACGTCTGCTTGGAAAGGCCCGGGGTGAAGGTGGCGCTTTACATCACCCCTCGCCCGGACCTCGCCACTTAGTGCTCGCTGTGTCCTCTCTCCCTGCATGATGTTTCCAAAGTAAATGAGTAATCATGTTAAATGATCGTGATCTCAATATTGACCAAAATAATCAGAATTATGATTTTTGCTATAATGGAGCAGCCCTACTACATGTTTAGGAAGTGTTATAATATTTAATTGAGTGTTGTTACATAGAAATGGAATAAGTTTGTAAGAAGCTCACATGAAATGGGTCATGCCAGCATGTCTATATATAACATAAGGATAACAGGGCTTTGGTAGTAAATGATATCACTCCCTCTATCACCAGGTACAGTGTGACTCATGCTGAATCCAGTTTGTAGCAGCGTCATGACGTAAACAGCAACCTGTCCCTTGCTCACAGCTGAGACGACAGTATGTAGTTTGTATCTGTTACAACCAGGCTTCAGAGCCAAATAGACTGTGTGTCGTGATGGATGCACCGAGTCATGCATCCTCCACAGTGACTTTTGATCCCCAACATCAGAGTGAAGCCTTCAGCCCTTGTACACACAGGAACACTTTTTGGAGGATTTAGCCCAAGCAGATGAAAAGCCTCTTTATATATATCTGTGCAGTTTACAGGTTCTGCTGACTTTTAGTTTCAGGGGTCAGGGCCCAGCAAATCTGCAATTCAGCTGCGTGACAAAGCTTAGCTGACTGCACTATTCAAAATCTAAATCTTAAAGGGATAGTTTGGATTTTTTAAAGTGGGGTTGTATGAGGTACTTATCTATAGTCAGTGTATTACCTACAGTAGATGGTGGTCGACACGCCCCCAGTTTGGAGAAACAGACAGGAGTACCAGCACGGGAGCAGAGCAGAGTACTGCTGTGGACGGGGGCATCAGCTAAATCTAAAAAAAGCCACCTAAAAAAAAAGTTTAATTTTATATATACGGTATATTTAAAATATTTTCACAGCTTTACCTCACTGTCAGACAGCCATTTCCTACGAGGAACTAAAGCCATTATCTATGCTCTCTTCAAAGCCACAAGACTCTTCTGACAAAAACTGTAATTTTACCTCATAGAACATGGGAATTGCTGGTCTACTGCTGCCTCGATCGGTTAGTTTGTTTGTGTTATTGTTTGACTTATGTTTTAAGTATGTTTCAGTATGTTCTGATTCACCAAAGTCACACAATAACACAACCAAACAAACCGATCAAGGCAGCGGTAGACCAGCAACTCCCGTGTTCTGCGAGGTGAAATTACTGTTTTTGTCAATGGAGTCTTGCAGCTTTGAAGAGAGCATAGATAACAACTTCAGTTCCCCGTCGGAAAGAGCTGTCTGACAGCGAGGTAAATTGGTGAAAATATCCTAAATATAGCCTACACTTAAACTGATATTGATTTTCTTTAGGTGGGCCCTTTTTTAAGTGTCTAAAATACATTTTGCTGCTGCCCCCGTCCACAGCAGTACATTGCTTTGCTACTGTGCTGGTACTCCTGTCTGTTTCTCCAAACTGGGGGTGTGCCGACCACCATCTACTGTAGTAATACACCGACTATCGATAAGTACCTCATACAACCCCACTTTAAAAAAATTCAAACTATCCTTTTAAATAAGTTATATTGGATGACCCTCGTTGCCAAAGTTGGTCTCTGTTGTTATTTCCTTGGTATTAGAAGGTATGTTGACAATAAAAAAAGCCTTGTCACAAAGTTATTGATGACTCATTCCCTGTTTGCTTTAATTCTATATCCAACACCCTGGGATTCGACCTTCATATATCTGCCTCAGCTGTTTCCTCGCCTTGATTAAACACATGGGAGGTCGGAGCATTTAAGCATTTTGACCACGTACGTAGCTCCCCATCAAAGACATTAACCCCAAACTATTCCACTGCTGTCGCAGCTGAAACATTGCGAATGTCATTGAGAGGAATGTGGCAGATGCCCTCTCACAGTTGGGACTAATCAATTTATAAAATGATTTATGAGCCAGCGCCTACCTGGAGAATCACATGTAGGACATAGCATGTACAGCTCCCCACGCACGTGTGACGTCTTTTATGTGGATTTCAGTGGAGTGACATGACTGGAAAAACAATCACATGATAAATATTCTGGAGATGCACCAACCAAGCGTCGGTGCTCCTCTACAGCCCACCTTTTTATCTGCCTGTTTGCAGTGTTTTCTAAGGGGAGCTCAAGGCTCAGCCCCACACAGGAAGTAGAACATGGGGAGAACTGCGGCACAAAGCTACACTGAGCCTCGTGCAGTAGCCAAATCTCTTGATAAGTTTATACACTACAATCAAGCCGTAGGCCATGACGCCTGGCAGGGATTACCAAGGGATTACAATATATTCACCCCACTGGGATTCCATCACATGGTGGATCAGATCTCTGTGACAGGGGACCAGTGTGCAACACTCCCTCAGGGCCACAAACACTACTGTGACAGATTTGACAAAGAGCCTAAGTCTGCCTGACAGCTCAACACAAACCGCTGTCTGGCTACAATGTGCATGTTAAACCAACGCTACAGGGTTTGACATCACGGAGCTCTGCCATGGTGTTTCTCCTCCATTACCTTCCAGAGGGCAGGAAGCAAAGCAATTAGGGGTTTTGGAAGAAATTAAGACAGTTTGGCCAAGAGTTACTGGTTGCAATCCAGTCCATTAGTGATGCAATGCTGCACAAAGAGCTTGGATTTCTCTCAAAAGGCCAACTTGGGGATTTCAATCCCTTTGTAAATATAGCCTTTGCCGTTTGAATAATTCAAATGTCAGTTTCAAAACTAGACAGGAAAAACTTTCCCAAACAGCTTACAAGTCATAATAATGACACTGTAGATGTCAATGAATCAGCATAGCCAAACCCATGCATTGCAGACCTTTTGGCAGATTAAGTTTGAATGCTTTGGACCGCTGAAAAAAATTAAGCAACAGCTTCAAAAGTAATGTCACGAGAGAAAAATGATAAATCCTCTTGTTCTCCATTTGTTGCATTAAACACTGGACACCATCTGTTGGGTTGGACCGCTGAATACAACAGCAGCAGGGTGGCAGCTGCCACCCTAAGACGCAACAGCCTGGCCACAGCCTCATGTCGCACGCTGACACACTCTAAAAATACTATTCTGGGCTCCGGTAATGGGCTCTTACACTGTCTTAGTTATGGCAGGCAGACCAGCACACTGAGCAGAGATGAAGCTAAAAGGTCATTAATCAAAATAAGCCAACTCTAAACAAAAGGCAGTTTGGTTGCCCGGAACAGCAGGGATTATTGCGTATTATCACAACATTTCAGAAAAAGGCAGCAACCGGTCCTGCGTATCTAACATGTCCATCCCTCTGCTGACCCCTCCCTCCACTCTGACCCCTCCTCCAGGCAGTAGGTGACTGAGATGGGCGTTCGTCTAGGCTGCTTGAGCGACTCCCCGTGGTGGCCGCCGCCGCTGCTGCTGCTGCTGTTGCTGTTTTGCACCGTCCCCTTCTGTTCAGGCCGGCCCTTCGGGATTCCCACGCCCTCTGTGAACGTAGCGGTGGTGTTCAGCGGCTCGGCCTACCAGTCAGAGATTAAGGGGCGGTTAAGCCGGGAAAACTTCATGGACCTGCCTCTGGAGGTGAACCCCATCACTGTGCTGGTCAACAACACCAACCCAAGGGCACTGCTCACCCGCATCTGCGACACCCTCTCCACCAACCGCGTCCATGGAGTGGTGTTCGAGGACAACGTTGGCTCGGAGGCCGTGGCACAGATCTTGGACTTCATTTCCACTCAGACGGCCGTGCCCATCGTGGGCATCAGTGGAGGCTCTGCTGTCGTCCTGCCATACAAGGTCAGTATGGGGGCTGGGTCAGGGACGGTCAGTAAATCTGGTTGAGGCTTTATTTGTGGGACCGTCATAGAATATAATTTGAAAGTGATCAAACTATAGCCATTTAATTCACATTTCAACCACTTGCATTTGCATGAATTATGCCCTGAAACTATATTTCAAGCCGTCAGACTGCACTGTGGTCTAAATCAAAAAATTGCACTCTGGGTAAACAAGGCCACTTGTAACTCTGAGGAGCCTGAATAAATCTCCATGTAATTTCTTAATGATATCATTCATAGTCAGTAACTCGCATAAGATACTGCAGCTAAATAGAAAACTGTATAAAGTAATGAGCACAAGAAATGACAGGATGAATACAGATTATCAGCAGCAGTAGAGATGCCACCAGCTACAGTCCACATCTGGGTTGTAAATCGTGCGTCATTTTCCTAATGTTATGGGCTAAATGATACTCTCAAATTCATACGCTAACGGGGGGCAAGCCAATGGCTTCTCATCATTTCTCGCCATCATCCTGGTTTTGTTACAGCTATAAATTCTGAGCTTTAGGAGACGCAGTCAGGTGTGGAGCAACAGAGGCAGGTTATAATATCTGCAGACAGATCATTCTGAGAGAGTTTTGTTTCATGTATGCAGAAACACTAATAAATCACATATCCATGATGAGTTCCTCTTTTCGTCTTGAACAGTCTGCTGCAAAACGTATTCAGATATTTCTAGAGATGCAGACTTTTCCAGTCCCAATACACCCACAGCGTAAAACAACTTTATTCAATATTTTGATTAGCCACACTGTTTGCCAAAAAGTTTTTGACAAATACATTAATTTTGTGCTCAAAGGGCAATAATATTTAAGCAGTATTTTAATGTAATGCTGGTAAAGGTGGAAATAAATTAAATAAATCAATTTAAATAGTTTGATCGTGGTTTCTAAAAAGGCCGATCAGAAGAGCCGATCAGATGACGCAAAACACACAAGACAATTTCTCTACGCGCCGCTAAAATGGCTTCACCAGAGTTGTGAGTTGTGTCTTTAAAGCTCCTTTCACAGAGGCTGTTCAAGGCAGGAATGTTGCGCCGTTATCCCACCTCGCTGTTCTGTATAAAAGGTAAAGACACAGAATGGGGGGCATTGTTGCTCCGCCACTAAGCCGGCAGCGGAGGTAGTAAAAGAGCCAAATGGACGTTTGTGTAAAAGGGACAGCCAACACGGCAGGATTACACGCACACACACACTAGACGACGCTGACGCTGTTGTGTTACACGTCCCGTCGGCATGCTAAAAACACAACTAGGGCAGCATTATGCCAGCTTTGTGTGGCTCAGTGTAAAAAAGTAAAGCCGATGTAATGAGGGGTCTTCTTAACAGCAGTACTGCAGGATCTCTGTATAAAAGGGGCCGATGAGAGAGTGTGGACAATGTTGCACATGTTGCCTACCAATAAATAAACAGTTGTCAATTCATGATACTTTCTCATTTCTTAATTTGAATCCTTAATATTAGGGCTGTCAAAGTTGACGCGATAATAACACGTTAACGCAAATTTGTTTTAACGGCACTAATGTCTTTAACGCATTAACGCAACTTGCGATTTTTAGGTTGTAGCGGGCTCAGTTTTAAAGCTGGTATGGCGATAATGGCATCATATGAAACTGGAGGAATCCATTGGTACCAACCATGTCATTCTAGCCTGTCGCGAAGCAGGCTAAATAACGCTCCAAACTTAAGCTAAATTTTGGCAAGGAAAAATGTTATGGCCTTTTTCAAAGGCGTCCCTTGACCTCCAACCTCAAGATGTGTGAATGAAAATGGGTTCTATGGGTACCCACGAGTCTCCCCTTTACAGACATGCCCAATTTATGATAATCACATGCAGTTTTGGGGCAAGTCATAGTCAAGTCAGCACACTGACACACTGACAGCTGTTGTTGCCTGTTGGGCTTGAGTTTGCCATGTTATGATTTGAGCATATTTTTTATGCTAAATGCAGTACCTGTGAGGGTTTCTGGACAATATTTGTCATTGTTTTGTGTTGTTAATTTATTTCCAATAATAAATATATACATACATTTGCATAAAGCAAGCATATTTGCCCAGATCCCATGTTGATATGTGTATGAAATACTTGACAAATATCCCTTTAAGGTACATTTTGATCAGAAAAAAAAAAATGTTGATTAATTTGCAATTAATCGTGATTAAAAACTTTAATCGATTGACAGCCCTACTTAATATACAATGATGTTAAGAATAGTTAAATAAATATACGATAAATAGAAGGCTTCAAATAGAGCCTGTGATCTGTGATTGTATTGGCCATTACTGATCCAGCGATTGGTGATTGGCTACAAAAATCCTGAACAGAGCAGCCTTAATAAATCATCTGGCAGACTATGAGATAAGTGTCCAGGCTCATGGCAGAGGAACACACCATAACAGAAAATTGATGTCATTCGACTTTGATTTTCAGATCTTGTTTTCGGCCAGGTGCTCCACACTTTGACTAAAGTTGGATGGATTGGTCAATATTTTAGATATTCAATCAATCAGCTGAAACAGCCTGCAGCAGAGTCGGTGGTAATTACAACGCCTCAAAGCAAAAATGGAATCGTTTTAATCTCAATTCCACTCAAGGTACAGAGTTATTTTCTTGTGAGCAGTCAAATAATCACACAGAAGCCCACAGGTACAGCAATCTGAGTGCTAATTACATTAGCCATAATCAGCATTAGATAGATGGACAGCCGCAATAAATGACTTAATGATTAATAAATATCAGAAATACCAATGTGCTCAGGAATGCATTATAGTTGCGCTATAGGTTCAAGAAGCAGGAAATTAATTAGGAAACTTTGTCAAGGTCAGACACAAAACATGAATGCCTCAAATTCCTGTTCATTCTAACTGATACAGTGAGATCAGGTTTTAGTTGGTCACTATATATAATCTTTGGCCTCCAAAGACTGTTGAATCATTATCAGTACTCTATTAGTACTGTATGCAGCCATAACTCTCAGGTGAGGTTAACAGCTCGAGAGATGCTTGTCACACCTACGAGTCATTAAACTGCCTTTAGAGTTGAAGCTGGAAGGTTTAGCAGCAATGATCCATCTATTGGAGCATGATCACCCACCACAATAGTCTCAGACACAGAGACCAACTATAATCCTTTCAGAATGGCTTTTTTTCTGGTGACATTTCAGTGTCTTCTGCAGAAGACGACACAGAGCTCGGCATCACAAAACAACATAACATGGAGCAAAATACAGTTTGAAGCCCTGCGACAAGATGATCTTTTAAAGATTTAGAGCAAAGTAAACTTTGCACATTAATAATAATGAATTATTAAATGCTACATGTTGCACTTTGAAGACATTAAACAAACAAAGGACCATCTGGAAATGGTCTAATTCATAAAGTGCAGAGGAAATTTCCTCAATTTATTTTCTATTTTTTGAGAAACAATGAGACAATAGTAAGACTCAGGTAATTCCCTTAATTCATATGGGTTTATAGACAACTCCCCTGTCAGTTGCATCCATTTCAGAAAACACGGCTGCTCTTGCCATCAGCATGTCTTCTCCAGGGTAATAAAAGAGATGTCACTCAGCAGTTAACACCTCCTGCTGCTCATTTGCCCTCTTAACTATTCTAACTTGAGGACAGCAGCAGCAACTCAATCATAGTAAATTACTAAATAAACACATGTAACAAGAAATGAGCGTAATGGCTAGGCTGACAGCTGTTGAAATTAAAGACTGCTTTTCATCAGTAATTAGCCAGTGACGGATGTTTAGACCATTAATATATACTGTGTAGTGAATGCATTAAAGGTGCCTTACAGAACAGTGAGGGCATGCATTATTAATATAGACGGCCACAGAAACCAAATGTAATCTTCTGCTACCCACCAGGCCTCTGATTGACACGTACACCTCCCTGCCTAACCTGATCATTTCATACTTTTTAGGCAAATAATTTCCCAGGCCCCCATGCAGTCAATGTTCCATATGTGGTTTTGCATATTTTGTCCCTTTAACTATACGTGTTTTACATTTACAATGCTGATGACGATTTTCCCATCTTTCAGGACAGCCACTGGTTCCTGTTCTGTTGGTGTGCTATGAAAATCAAACTGCAAAAGCTCAAAACTTGTTTGAGAGAGGTGTTTTATGGTAGATGAAAGTTATGTTACTGCTGCATAGTAATACAGTAGGTCTATTTATATATAATAAGCAAACATGGATAATGTGGGAAAGGCTTATCTGAATTTGAAAGTTTGTTGAACTGAAGCAAAAATTCTCTCAAGCAAAGTCATTGCAACATCCCAACATGAAAGGCTTTTCTAAGACCTTACCATATGACTATAATGTTCCTTTAAAAAAATTAAGTAAATACAATCAGGGGTGGCTTCAGCTCAGTTGTTTGAACATTTCAATCTCCATCCTTCTCCTGAAAAATGTCAAAATGTCATTGAGCAAAACACTGAACCCCAAATGGTCCGAATTTTCTGTGTGGAAAAAAATGTCTGACAAATGAATGTGATGTTAATGTAATCTTATGTCCAATATCTAAGGGTATGTTTTGGGTAAATGGTCAGTACTAGTGCAGCTTAAGCTTACACAGTTTGTATTTAATGGGATAAAACATGCAAAGTTTAATAATCAAACTAGAATTACTGTATATATATATAATATATTTTTGACCAACTACCTCAATATCGATATTGAGACGATATTGTAGGGTTGACCATTGGTGCTTTTACAAAATATTTACACAATGAGATTTTTGATAAATAATGATCAGTAATATATAATATAATGATTAAGTGGGTAAAGGCAAATAATAGAACAGCGAGAACAGTCTGGTAATATTACAAAATTACATCACTTTACTGTAATGCAGCCTTTAAAACCAGGAAAAGACGACATTTATGCCATATCACAATATTTTGATATCCAAAATCTAAATTTATATTGATATTATATTGATATATTGCCCAGCCCCAGTGAAGTTGCCATAATTAGCATAAGAATTCTTGAGTTATGACCTAAAACATGTTTTTCTGTGGGGTCACAGTGACATTTGACCACTATATTCTAATCAGTGCATCCTTGACTCCAAGCGGACGTTTGTGCCAAATTTTTGAAGAAATTTCCTCAAGGCGTTTATGAGATATCGTGTTCGTCTGGACGGATGGACGGACAACCCGAAAACATATTTGAAAAATGACCCTGAGTTAACGTCTCCAACCACAAACACCTAAATGTTGATATAATTCTCATGAATTCAGACATTTCAGATTAAATGGGAAAAATACGTACAGTATATGATTAATACTGCGTATCGATAAATATACTATGTAGAAGTTTTAAGATTGCTGAGCCCACTTTACAAGCAACATGCTGCTTCAGTTGAAAAAGGGCTGCCAATAGCAGGCTGTAGGGAGGTAGAGGGAAGGGTCTGTCAGCATATTTGCCAAACATCCTAGGGACTACTGTAGATAACATCACCCCAAGAGAGCTGAAGTAGTGGCACTATACCTCTGGGATCAGTTTATCTACAGTAATTATAGTGGAGCATATCACAGAATCCAGATGGCGGAAGTCCAGGGTTTTACAAATGTAAAACAATGGACTACCAAGTACTAAGAATCATTGTTTCAAAATGAGATTTAAAGTTAAGGTTGAAGCATAAATGTATTCTATTGGTCATTCTATTATTCAAAATGTGACATGAGTACTGTCAGCAAAATTATTTGTCTCCAGTCAATATTTATGTCACAATGTATTAAGATAACACCAATAGTCACCTATTTATGCTATAATTGGTCATTTATACATATTGATGTAACAACGTGCACATGACAGCTGTGTACCAGGTACACAGAGATGCGTTTGTTCCAACCCTCTTTGAGTCTTCTTCTAAACAATCAGTGATGCCGCCCCGTCGATTGATTTATGGGACGCTGTCAAAGGTAGTCAACAAGGCAATGGAGCTCATTCATTTTTCATGTATATCTCTGAGAGCCGAGGGTTTGATCTTTCTGAAAGTGACAGCGTAAAATTAGGTGATAAACTGATTCCTGTCCTCGGGACATTTTAGTTTGTTGATCGGCAGCATCAGAGTTATCCTCTCCGTTTTCTATCCCAATGAGGAAAAGAAAGGAAATCATGACGAGCAAAAGTTCAGAAGGATCTAATGTTAAGATGAAGACTGGAAGTATGAAGCAAAGTTCACTCCGCTAAGAATATTATGTATTTATGCATCTATAGAGTTAGATCCCTTGCAGCCATGTCAATTTCACATGGACAGAAAATCAAAGCTACATACATCACTATTATTGCCAGCAGATCAATCAGTTCCTACAGGCCTAATCAATGTGCAAACAGTGGATAAATCAATAGTGTTAATCATGGCTGACAGAAATGACTGAAATGTTAGTGAAGCCCAAAGAAAGCTGGACCTGCACCTGGTTTAGAAACTAAAATACGGCTGCTTCTTTGCCAGGACACAATAAGCACAGAGCTCCAACAAGTCCTCCAATCTAAACAACAAAATAGATAGTTTGTCACTGCTCTCCAAAACGACCTAGCATTTCCTAACCTGCCAATTAACAATTGACTAGGTTTAGGCATCTAAAACTATTTGGGAAACGTTAGAGAGAGATTGTGTTTACATTACAGAAGCTGAAGGTGCTGGAACTGACTTTAAGTTTTGTTTCATCACCACCTGCAGCATGAAAAAGGGACACCAAAACGGAACATTAGGGTGATGACAAAGCATCTCAGTTAGACAAAGAGGTGTAGTTTTAACTGAAAATCCTTCCTAGTTTTGTGATAGTATGGTTGGAAAAAGTTTTCAATGAAATCTCTGAACAAATTAATACATGAAGTGATCTCCTTTAGATGTATTTACACACTAAGAGCGGTTGTTTTAATTCCATAACAGAATCAACTTGTTCTCTCATTATGTATTTAGTTCAATATCCTGACCTAAAATTTAAAGCATCCTTTGAAGCATTCATTGTGCAGTCTGACAGATCACATCCTCCGAGCCAGAGCCGCTGTAGAGTGGACAAAATGTAAGTCAGACAGGAGTACAACTCTGATTGTCTTAACAGGAACATGAGCCCGAGGCTTTTCTCAAAACTAGAGCAGTTCTTTTTTTTCTCCGTCTGCCTTCGCTACGTCCTGAACTCGCTCGTCTCTTCCTCCACCTCCACCTGCTGCATTTTAAAACCACTGGCACAGTTACAGTGTAACCTGTCTAGAATGACACAGAGCATTAATACAAAGCAGCCGGAGGGGAGCAGAGAGTCAGTACATATGTATATGCAGTGTAACTATACAACTCAGATGTCAGGCGGGGTAATGTGATATATCGTGACAAGATAAATTATATATCAGCAAGTACTGTACGGGGGCAATCATCGATTTTGTGTGGTTTCGAGTGAAGGAAGTCCTTACCTAACCAAGTGCTGCGAGTGCCGAAACATGACTATAACAAAGTATATTCATGCTTTAGTTACTATGAGATGATATTGTAAGAAAAAGTAAGTTAAAACTGCTAAACTTCTTTGATTTGATTTTGTGAGATATTTCAATTATTACCTCAGAGAACTAAAAATGACTCTGATATCTCTTAATTTTCTTGTGTCAAATGCAGACACTTCCATGCTTATTTGCATATTATTTCATTTTCGCTCCACACCATATAGACAGTGTCATAATGTTGGTTTTTGAGTGGAACATGGCCAGGGAGTTGTGTGTCTGTTCCTGTGTGACGTCAGCAGCACAGGAAGGCGACGCCAGGGCATTTCCTGCTGCGCGGCGGAGGCAGACATATGTCGCAGCAAAGAGCCGTGGCCAGAAGTCCTTCTTTATAGAAGGACAGAGAGAGAGAGAGAGAGGGAGAGAGAGAGGGAGAGGACCAGAGGAACCAAACACCACATTGTGTTCCATATCTTCAGATCTAATTTCACTCACTGCCACAACACATTCACCGCAATACATTATTTAATCATGGCACCAATCTCTTGTTTCCTTTAGATTTTTGGATGCACGCCACGTCTATCAATAGGCATCCCTCACCTGGGTCATTCAAATAACCTTCAGCTATCCAGTGAGACTGTTGGTAACACTTCATTTTACAGGTCCGCAAATTTCATAGTACTTAGGTGATAATTAGCAAGTAACCTATTTGAAATTTCTTTGGAATTACTGCCAAATTACCCCAATATTTACCTCACAATTTACTTTATTATAAACATTATTTAATAATTATATTTCGCTATTTTCCAATAGCTGGTAATTTATTTAATACATTTCCAGGAAAAAATACACAGTTAATTGCTTTATTTCCATGTCTGCTGATAAATAGATAATAATTAGCAAATAACTTATTTGAAATTTCTTAAAAAAAAAACTCCCTGAATCATTACATTACCAGGTTACATTTTTGTAGACAATAAGTCACACAACAATGAGATTTGTTCCTGATCGGAAGTGTCTTCTATTATTTTTGGTTTTCCACCTCCGATGAAGAGCAGCGCACAGCCGCTTCTCAAGCCTAAGGGCCCTATTTTAACCATTATATGCTATTTTAGCGTATAATTATTGAATAATGTTTATAATAAAATCATTTTCGATCAATTTTGATGTAAATATGGGGTAATGGCAGTAATTCCAAAGAAATGTATAGGTTACTTGCTAATTATCACATAATTACCATGAAATTTGCGGACCTGTAAAATGAAGTGTTACCGGACTGTTGTAGAGCAGGTAAACTCTGCTGTTTGTGCATTGGTCCTGTATTGGTTTCAGTGATGTATAAACAGCTGTGGTTCAGAGATAATCACCGCTTTAGACTCATTTAACTCCAACTCCGTTTCAAAGCATCTAAAAACTAATCTTCTGGCTGCATTCATTCATTCAACTGGACATTGCAAGATTTGAGCACACCACGCTTGACTAAATGTTAAAGGGGTTAAAAAGTGAAAGTTGACTGTGTAGACTGACAGAGTTTCTGCATCTGTGTTGGTAAACAGATATGAGTTCTTCTTGTGTATATTTTACCCTTGTGAATGTAATCTCAGCCTTGAGAAGCTAAGCTTTCCACTCAATGGCTGTAATCTTCTTTGGGACTGTAGACTATTACTGTGAGCTGCTGTGGACAACACTGTGGAAGCTTACTGGCTGAACAGAGTCATAGTTGATACCCATTTACATTTACCCCAGTCATAATCTAACACATAGTATTGGGCAATATGATCATATCTATCGTGAGATGATAGAGATTTATCAACCAGTGGTGATTTTACTTTACCGTTTCTCCAGTCTCTCTTATATCTCTGGTTTTATTAGATTCATGGCAATTTTGGATTAAGAGGATTTCCGTATTATTGTGGTTTCAGTATCTATTGTGATGTTGAATTACATTATACCTAATAGAAAATGTTATTAACTTGTCCCACCTAGACATACTGTACAAATCACCTTTCAGGGTTTCCTGCAGGGGTTTAAAGTGGAGTCGAGGAAAATAGTTAAAACTATATAGTAACTACAGATCCTGACAGATCAGAGACTAAAGACAGATATCCATAATTCTTTCTACTGGCCAACTGTGAAGAGCCGGCTGGACATGACACCTGAACAGAAAACCTATTCTTGAATTCCTCTATTAAATGGGTTTGAAATATTTGCATTATCCGCACATTTAAGGCCTTTGAACACCAAGTCCATATTTTTCGTGTTTTTTTAATCACTTTAATTTAATCACACATGGAGTCTGATGCGTTTTATTATTCTCTTTGTTGTGAATATTCACAATATGAGGTGAAATAATGGATAGCGCTAGTCCCAGACGGGGAGAATGAATGACATTAGCAAGAAACCATGATTTAGCTGTCTAGAGCACAATCACTACTGTCTAATCTTTCCTACATCCTTTGTTTTGCGATCATCCCCTAATCCAAGCTGTTTTGCAATCATCTACCACAATCTATCTTTAAATTCGCATCTCTGTATTCTTTTATTTCTTTATCGTAACGTGCTTTGTGCTGGCATACGTGCATCACGTTTATTGGTCCTGTCTAGAAGGTAACCTGTGAGTTGGGGGAACTCTTGCAAGATGGTTAAGGTTAGGCATTGATCTCGAATAGTTGAGGTGAGGATAGGTCGTCGGGCAGCGGGTCTCGCGAGAGTTTTTGCAAATTTTTGCAGATTTCAGATCAGATTTTGCAATTTGTGGGTTACCTTCTAGACAGGACCCAGTTTATCAGATGACAATTGCACTGACGGTGGCTCTGAGAGGTCAAATACAGTAACTCTCTTTTGGCTTTTGACGGATGATGGACGAAAGAGTCGGTGTGTAAACGTGATTGACCCGACGTGACAGCACAGCATATTTTCAACTGTACAACAACTTTGGATGAAAAATACGGACTTGGTGTGCAAAGGCCTAAATTATATATGGAAGGCCAAAATAGATAAACACATTTAGCTGACTTAGTGTGAACGTAATCTAAACAAGAGCTCCAGCCGCTAAGAGTTTGGTGACTTCAGCATTTGTACGATTCACCATGTTGAGACTACAAAGACACAGATTTCTTGGGGAGGCTTCAGGGAAGATGTGGGATGCAGCCAATAGGAGCTATGATGGCAGGCTTTTAGCCCCACTTTCAAGTGTGGCCGGTTGGAATGGGTATAAACATGTTTGCCTTTACATGTGGTTGGATAACACATCCTACTAGACTCTTTAGTCTGCATTTGGCTCCTAGAAAGGTACTGGCGGGGAATTCATATTCCATTCTGTGTAACCGACTGTGACTGTTTCATTTCATTCCGCCATATGCCTCGGACAGTGCTGCACATGCTCTGCACGCTGACAGGGCGGTCGTGACTTGAGGCTTTGAGCTGCAGCTGAGCCTGTGGTAATGCCCCAGGCTCATTTGGACTGCGCTATCAGTCTGCTCTCTGCTAATTGAGCTGTTGAGATTGTAGTTTGCAGGGGGCTTTACTCTGACAGAGCCTCGGGCTAGTAACTATGTACAAGGCATACCGAAACCCAAGCATAAACACACACACCTGCACATGCACACTCTGACAACTTAGCACCTGTCGGGGGGACAAGTTTGATTGTGAACCGTCGCAGATGCAGGAACAGGCAGCGCAGAAATGAGGCAATAACGCTGACAGATTTGCTGTGTGACAGTGAGGGGAAGGAGAAAATGAGTAGATTTATACGATCTTCCTCAAGCTCCTCCGTGACTACCCTGCATAAGATCCCTGCAGCCAGCGTGGATGTATGCAGCCAGCCGGCCTCCACTGCAGTCTAATCCATCTTAGTCCACAGCAGGTCCCTTACACTGAGCTGAAACCAATTCCTAGTAAAGACGCTGATGACCGTATTTCATTTATGTGAATATTACAGTAATCAGTAACGTATGAGAGCAGGCGTTTTAAAGAAAACGTATGAGTTTTGGGTTTTAATTTAATGGAGTACATATGAAATAGTTGCCATATTCTTATATGTCATAACCACTGACACAGTTACAGTCTTATTATAATATATTATCTAGGGCTGTCAATTGATTAAAATATTTAATTTGCAGGATTGTTAATTGTGATTAATCACAAATTAATCAAGCATTTTTATCTGTACCTTAAAGGCAGATTTGTCAAGTATTTAATACTCTTCTCAACATGGAAGTGGGCAAATATGCTGGCTTTATGCAAATCCATGTATATATTCATTATTGGAAATCAATTAACACAAAACAATGGCTATTATCCAGAAACTCACAGGTACTGCATTTAGCATAAAAATATACTCAAATCATAACATGGCAAACTCAACCATGCTGACAGCTGTCAGTGTGTCAGTGTGCTGACTTGACTATGACTCATAAAGTGGGCATGTCTGTAAAAGGGAGACTCGTGGGTATTGACTTTGACAGCCCTAATATTCTCTCTTCTTTGCATTCATAATGGTTGTACGTTTAGGTACAATTCCCATATGGTGGGCAACTTCTCTATCCACTCATAAATAAATTGTAGATCAAAAACTATGCATGAAAAACCTCTCATATATGGCTTCCTCTCTGTTTGAGGATCCAAGAAGAGAAGTGTGAGCAAACAAGGGCAGTGACAAGTGAAACGAGGCAACGGAAAAAGAAAATATTTCCAGGGGCGTGAGCGCTTTACAGTCGGAGGCACAAAGTCAGTGGATTTAGCCGTGACGTCTGAAATCGTAAGATGTTCATACATCACAAGACCGCTGAACTTCTTTCAAGGACAGCAAGGAGACAGGCTGAATAAGATCACAGGCCTGTTTGCAGTCTCAGGATACCTGACCCTTCCAATCCTGAGCTCCGAGGGCCCAGCGCTCAGGGTGGAGTGGTTTCTCCCCAGAGAGGGAGAAGGTCAGGAGGGGGCCACCTACCTATCAGCCCGACGGAGGAAAAGAAAGAGCTTTTACAACCCGACTCAAAACATCTATTTCTACTTTAGAAAGATCAGAGGCGAGAAAATGTTGTTTTAAAAGTCATAAAAGGATAATAAACCCCATTTACATGACATAACCTCACATACAAATGATTCACGGTTTAATGATGATGTTTGTTTCGCAGAGCAACAGTAAAGATGAGGCACAGTAATTGGAATCTGCTGAAGAATCAATAATCTCTGTTGAAACTAATGGCTCATCATGTAGAGGCGCATCAATCCATCACTGTCACATTAATTGTGATACCTCGGTTTAATTACTTTGTAGAGATGAGACCCACTGCTGCTGGCCTGGTTTATATTAACACTTATAATTTTACATTCTATAAATCTACATTTGCTTATGGGTTTCTCACTGCTTATAAGACACTAAGGGAACCCATAAGTAAAGGTTGGTATAGTCTCCTGCCATTATAAGTCATTAATTATGTATTTTTTTAGTCTGCACTTGATGAATTAATAAATACTCTGTTAAAGGTATAATATGTTGCATTTGTCTGTTGCTGTTTGTAAAATGAATGAGGAGAGGGAGCGGCGTTAAAGAGAACAGCAGTGAATCTGAAATGAAAAGTGTTTTTTAAGGCTGTCAAAGTAAACGGGATAATAACACGTTAATGCAAATTTGTTTTAACGCCACTCTTTAACGTATTAATGCGACTTGCATTTTTAGGTTGCAGTGGGTTGTCAGTTTTAAAGCTAGAGGGAAGATACTGATATCATACAAAACTATAAAAACCTATGAATCCACTGGTACCAACTATGTCATACTAGCTTGTCGCGAAGGAGGTTAAATAACGCTCCAAAGTTACGCTAAATTTTGGCGAGAAAAAAATGGCTTGACCTGAAGATGTTACCCACGAGTCTTCCCTTTACAGACACGCCCACTTTATGATAATCACATGCAGTTTGGGGCAAGTCATAGTCAAGTCAGCACACTGACACACTGACAGCTGTTGTTAACTGTTGGGCTTGAGTTTGCCATGTTATGATTTTAGCATATTTTTTATGCTAAATTCAGTACCTGTGAGGGTTTCTGAACAATATTTGTCACTGTTTTGTGTTGTAAATTTATTTCCAATAATGAATATATACATACATTTGCATAAAACAAGCATATCTGTCCACTCCCATGTTGATAAGAGTATTAAATACTTGACAAATCTCCCTTTAAGGTACATTTCGAACAGATACAAATATGTGATTAATCGCGATTAGACATTTTAAATCGATTGACAGCCCTAGGTATTTTCTGATTGTTCTGATTGATCACAGCAGTTCATTTCTAAAGCAAAAATAAACACACCCACAACTGCGTACAACCATGCAGGAAGGTGCTGAGTTGCTGAAGGACAAGTTTCATCCTGTCCGCTGTGGTTCAGCGCTGTTCTCGGTCAAACTCAAAGAGACACACCGATGATAGCAGCACTCTGCACACAGCATAGGAGAGACAGGAGCAGCGGCAACACTGCAGCATATGCACATACAAACAAACAACCTGTTCTCTTACATGCAATACGGCCACTTTTTTTAATCTAGCAAAGCTAAAGGGGGGAACTTGTGCCTCGGTATCAGACGCCGAGGGGCGTGACAAAGCAGTGACATTTGACGACCTTATAGGGATGCACACCCTGCGTGTCGTTATTGGCTGGGGGTTACACCCCCACATTGGTCCCAAAGGCTCTTTGCTGAAGCCCAGAAACAACCCGAACACAGTAAAATAAGAAGAAAAAAGAAAATCCAGGCAGAGGGCTGCAGGGTTACTGCAGATACAGATACCACCACACATTTCTAGTGGGGCATAAGTGATGATTGAGAGAGATTATTTTTGTATGATTCTATTTAATGTTTTTTTTTTTTTAATTCCTGCATATTATATCTTAAATAAGTTGATTTTGTTGTGGATGTTCTGCAACTCGTTTCCAGAGAAGGATAGCATCACTCTAAGGGAGTTTCAATGAATGGCTTATATCTGATCTTAATAAGTGCTGTACTGACCATTAGTTACAACTTATTAACCTTTTATCTAGCAATAAGTAGTATTTCAGTAACAATTGTTTATATACCCTTTAATGAGTGGTAATAATTTGTAATTTTTTGCTTTATTAATGGTTTATAGATCAGTCATAAATAATTATTAAAACCTTTGGGTTGCCAGGTTATGAAAAATCCCTTTGGTGTTATCCTCATCATCATCTTTATGGTCTTATTTGATGTAAAAAAAAAAAAAAAAAAAAATTATGCAGATGACCTTTAAGGTTTGCTGATGGTTTGTTAAAAAGTTAGATATCATCCTTCATTAACATAAAGGAATAATAAATTTGGTTTTTTTACAGTTTATCCGGCATTTAACACCTTAGCTTTTTACTAACTTGATGTTAAAGAAACCACCTTTGAATAAGCGAACTACCCTTTATGAATGAAAGCAAAATTCCAGCCATTCCACTCATTCCACCAGAACCTCTTCAAGCTTTTTATAAGCTGGAAGAACAACTATATTTTTATTTATGTTTTAAGTCTTTGTGCCTGAAGGAATTCAGCATTTTTCCCACCAAATGAAAATGTAATACAAAGGCAAAGTAAAGTACACCAGCCAGGTTTTCTTGTCTTTTCGTTTCGATGGTGATTCATTGATTTTAAAATGTTACAGAGAGCACCTTTAAAGGGTAACTCAATACTAAATCACAGGCAAAAATACTGCTGCTGCGCCTTTTCCTCTTGGAATCTTTCAGGCACCTTTGGCCAAACCCTGATCAGTGATGTCACAGCAGGCGTTTTGTCATTTGACAACTGATTGTAGAAACTACGAGTCGGAGCTCAAGCTTTACACTTTACACCCAAAGTGTTGTTTTAAAAGACTGGAGAACACTGTTTTAATGAAAATCTCAAGGGAGATATATCACACGCCACAAGATGCTGTAATATACATTATTTTTCCCTCCTCTCCGCTTCTTTTAATAAAACCATCCTCGTTCCTCTCTCAAGGTCATTGCATTTGCAGAAAAGAAAGATGAAACGCAGAGCCGGCGCTGGCCGCAGTGATAGTGCCATCCCTCTGAATTTGCAAGTATGGATGACGGCCAGTGTTTGCACGGCAAAAGTAAGACGTGAGTTTAAGTGATGAATGGGTCTGCAGCTCCTGGAAGAGCAAAATAAAGCAGAACCACTTAACTCCTGTCCAAGCGGTACTACAGACCCTACTAGTTGGGCAACTCACTTCTCTATGTGTGATTTGTCTGAGCACAAATATCCTGTGTATCCTCATAGGACTAAAGAGGGTCCTCCAGAGATCATACTGCATGTAATACAAATTGAATTAAGATGTGTTAATCTTGCTTGTTAGTCATGGGGCAAATGGCGTGCAGTCGTTTAACTAACCATAAAGGTCTTGATACATTTTTCATCTCCTCACGATGATGTTTTTTCCTCTTCCTCCAGGGCGAGGGCTCCAACTTCCTCCAGCTGGGCTCCTCCATCGAGCAGCAGATCAACGGCATGTTCAAGGTGATGGAGGAGTACAACTGGGACAGCTTTGTGGTCATAACCAGCCTGTACCCGGGCTACGAAACCTACGTGGATTACATTAAGTCCTTCAGCGACACCAGCTACTTCATATGGGATCTGCAGGACGTGCTGACCTTCGACATGTCCGCCGACGGCATGAACGACATCCGGGTGCGAAGGCTGCTGCAGCAGATCGATGCCCAGGTGCTGTTGGTCTACTGCTCCCACGAAGAGGCTCAGTACCTGTTCAGCATGGCAGAAGATGCCGGACTGGTGGGGCCAGGCTACATCTGGATTATCCCCAGCCTGGCAGTGGGAAACCCAGACATCCTACCACCTGACAGCTTCCCCGTGGGGCTCATCAGCATCATCACAGACCGGTGGAGGATGAGCCTGAGGAAGAGGGTGCGAGACGGGGTGGCCATCGTGGTGAAAGGCGTGCAGAGCTTTCGGAAACAGAGAGGCTTTGTTCCCGAGGGCCAGAGTGACTGTCACAACCCCGTCAAGCCATCTGCTACTAATGACACTCTGTTCAGGTAGGCTTTCTGCCTAATATCCACCTTTTTTATTAGTATATTTTATCATATTTTATTTAGAAGCTTCATTGTTTCCCGTTGCTGTTAAAATTACAAATTACCTCCATGTTTACATGTTGTCTTGATAAATTCAGGATTATGTTCATTTCCACAACACCAATTCGACACACTACTCAACACTTCCTGCTAGGGCTGTCACGATAATTACGTTATCGACTTATCATATGATATATGAACATGACCTTGATCAGTTTTAGGTTATCGACTTATCATACGATGTATGGCAATTTAATTTAATAAATTTAATATTTTAAAATTTTAAATTCAATCCAGTTCTGTCTGTCTGAATTTTCTTATGAATTAAAAGTTCATTGCTCTTTTATAGGGTGCATTATTATGCTATTATCATTATATCAGTGGCATAAAATAGTCTAAAAATCACAATAATATTGTTTAGCGCAATTATTTCTGGGACAATATATCGTCCAATAAAAGTAATTATCATGGCAGGCCTACTTCTTGCAAAGATGCTTCACAATGAAAGCCCTTAGGCAGCTCAAAAAGGCACCATCGCTCTCTTTCCTAGTAAGCTTTACATATCAAAAAGAGCAGGAGGTGTTACCTTTGACTGACAGTAACTTCAAAGAAACAGCAAAGTAAAAGCAATTGGAACTATATTCTATATAATATAATAGTAGCTTAGTATACTACATAACAAATTAAAAAATTTTGTATTAAAAACAGAAATTTACAGCAGCAGATTGGTGAGTTTGACTTAGTGCTGTGGAAATTCACATTATGTTGAATTTACAATGTCAGCTATTATAGTAGACGTAATTCCACCCTGCTCAATATTTCCCTAGCATTTTAAGCGACTGGCCTTTATCTATATGGCTTGTCACACTCCTGGTACACTTTCTTTACCATTATTTGAATACCTCTGTTAATTCAAGGATTCACGGTACATTGTTTCTCTGGTATTCTTCAAAGTATTTACATTTTTTTGTAAGTGCTTGTCTTTATAAAGGATTTTCCATGTTTGGTGGCAGGGTTGGGCATTAATTTCTTGTATGGTACACACACAGGAGCACAAACATCATGCATGTTAAAAGAAGAAAAGTAGAGTTAGTGGCCAGTTATGGTTCTTTTGGCAAAGCCTGAACTCACATTTAGAAAAATGGCCACCTGGGCCACATGAAGACAGCGTTCATAAACGACAAGTGTGAGTTACAGAGTGGTGGCTCTTCCTACGGAGACAACTTTGCAGTGGCTTGCTGTTAATAGTGCTAACGGTGAACATGAGTTATGAACCCCTGTAGCTTTAGACTATCTCATGTGTGCTCTATGGTGTCTCGTTTGTTGTGTGTAAACATAAACTAGACACTAAGTATAATGCTGTCATGTTAAATTGAACCCCAGAGTATAATGAAAAATGCACTCGATGTGACCAACTGCTGCTGCAACTGAGCAAGATGAGCCAAGTCCAACAAAAAGACAATCTTCAGGACTAACACTCGTTTCATTTAGTGATGTGCAGATCCAATCTCAAAGATCGGTATCAGGGCCAATCGAGGCATTTTTTGACTGATCGTTATCGGCTTTATTGAGCCATTAAGCCTGATCTGCTATTTAATTTTACGTCAGCTGTAACACAGGTGTTTTTACTCGCAAAGCTTTCATGTACAGCAACGCAACCAATGCAGCCGCCGTCAACTCTCCAACTCTCCGCTGTGTGTCTCACTCTGCTGAGCTCCAAGTATGAGTCTCTGCCAGTATGAGACTTTATGTTATATAGTTCCCTAATTTGACTACAGTCGTTTCAATTCAGCTCAGTGTGAGAGTCTCTTGCGTTTTGCTGTCAAGTATTGAGCATGGTGTTTCGCCGCAGACAGACGGCGGCAGAGAGCCGACGTAAACCACACTCAACACGCCACTGCAAGTGCAACAGAAGCACCACAAGCGAAAAGCCAATAAGAGTCATTAATTCATGTAACCCGCGCAAAAGATGTACAGACGACGAAAATAAACACGTAACGCAATATAGTTCATTCAGGTAACTCAGCAGCTGCACCGAAGCAACAAACACTGGAGGCCACTTTGAAAAGGAGAGAGAAATTCCCTCGAGAGTGTGACAATGCAAAAAGATTACATAGAGTTATTTTATACTTTATTTTATAAAAGATAAAATTAAAAAACTTTAAGAAACAGTTTGGATGCAGGCATTTTTTCCTTAATGCAATGCATTGCAGAGCTATTCAATTGTCAAGCATATACACTGTATTGATTTTAATAACTTTAATGTGCTAGAAGTGTGCACTGTGCAGCTGTATTATGTGTTTTATCTTTTTTCTGAAGACCCACTTTTTAAAAATGACAAACCATCGTGACCCAATTCACAATAGGCCTTATCTATAAATTATGAGAAGAACGAATTTGTGCGTAAATGAACGTTCCATTTCTACCGCTATTTCAGCATCACCTTATATTATCTTGAATAGGTAAACCTGCCATTTTGAAGAAATATATGTTTGATAAATCACAGCTTTGTATTATGCATGTTATTGGAAACATATACACAGGTTAAATACTTTATAAATGAGACCAAATAAATACATTTAGGCGGAGTTAACAGGCCCTCATTTTTTTTTTCTCTCATCAGTAAAACTGAGTACTCGCCTTTCATATTAGATTCAATGTTATAAGTAGGCTACAATTATCAGAACAATACGAATATTCAGGCTCCCTAATGTGGCCCAAAGGTGTACTCCTTTTGGTAGGTCCTGACCACTGCAGACCGGGAACATCCCACAAGAGCTGCAGTTCTGGAGATGCTCTGATCCAGTCGTCTAGCCAGCACAATTTGGCCCTTGTCAAAGTCGCTCACATCCTTGCGCTTGCCCATTTTTCTTGCTTCCATCACAAATAATGTGTAATATATCCCATCCACTGCCAGATGCCATTGTACTGAGATAATCCATGTTATTCACTCCACCTCTCAGTGGTATTAATGTTATGGCTGATCGGTGTAAATCTTAAATAAAAGACGTAGGAAGAAATTGATTTGGCGACTCTAATAAAATCTGTGACCCACCTGTTGGTCCCGACCCAGTCTTTGAAAATGACTGATCTAAGAAAATAAAAGTATCGAATCGGGACTCGGTGTAAGCAGATACTCAATATTAAATGACTCGGCTCGGGATCAGGGGCAAAATATGAAAAAAATGTATTGGCACATAACCTAATTTAATTTTTAAAAGATTCTGTGAAAAGTCCTTTTACCTAAACAAGTAAAATAGGTCACTGCTCCCCAAATAACTCTATCCATGCAAGTATTTTCTGATCTATGGTTAGGCTTAGATCATTAAAACCACTTGGTTGAGATTAAGGAAAGTTTGCCCAACTATGCTCTCCAACCTCCAGCAACATGCCTCTCCTTCTTAGAGAGGACAGACACAAATTGCACAGCCACAAGAGGTCATTTCTCAGGAAAAACGTAATCATAGATTGTTGTAAGTGTTTCAACAAACAACCAATGCCGTTGCTTTTTCTGCGGAGTCTCTTTTATTGTTTCAATTTATATTCGTATTTTAGGTCTATTATCTGTATAACCTTGTTTAGGACAAGCAGAAAGATGTTGTCTGACTGTCAGGGATCACACTGGGAATAACTATTCTCATTAATTCCTGATATATCAGACTTACATCTATGGGACCGAGCAAAAACAGGTCAAAAGTTGTTTATTTATTCAAGACTTCCCATCTGTTTGGTGTTTTATAGCGACTGTCACACTTTCCCAAACTGTGTCCTCTGTCCCGCTGCCATCTTTCTCCTCGTGTCCTCAGCACTGAGCGCCCCCCTACTGTATCTCTTTCAGAGATGCTAATAAAGCTGTGGGTGTTTGGTGACGATGGATAAGGGCGTGGCTTCTCATTTAAAACCATGGCCTAAAAGAGCAATCTGACGCCATCTGTGCCGCGGAACACACGCAGCAAATCCTATTTTGTTAGAAAAATGTTTTAATCAGCAAAGGGAAGAGCCAAACTGCTCCAGCATCAGCTTTTGGCTGATATATTATGAACCAAGGTCATTCAGGGAGATTGGAAGTGTGTTGTGTGTGAATGTGTCTTGTTGTAGATGGTCACAGAGGGGCCGCTAACGGGACACGAGCATCGTCACTCACTTCTGTTGCATTATGAAACACCACTCTCTCCCTCTGATGTCAGAAGTGATTTTTCTTTTGGAGTCTTCAGAGCCATAGGGGAGACAACTTTTCCTTTTGTAAACCCAAACCGTCCATGAAAAAGTGGAAATAGTGAACATTATCTCAGGCTTTGATACTGTACGACCCCCTCCTTTTAGACTTTTTCTAAACCCGGCAGGCACGATTTGAGCAGCAGCGGCTCTCTTCAGTAACGTGAAGGTCGGCGAGATAGAACAAAGCACTTTCCATTAACTTTATAGTCAGTCATTTCTTCTCTTTCCAGCCAGATCAAACATTAACATCCCCCGCGGTTCTCAGATTTGTCCTCACTTGATTGGAGATTTCTTTTTTTCAAACGAAGCTTTTGATAATGAGTCGGCTCACCTGTTAATGGGATTATTGCAGATTACCAGATTAAATAGGCTTTTCACACAGACAGAGCTGAAGGCGATTCTCCTCCCAGCAGGCTTTCATCACCTCTGCTGGAGTGTCGGGTGAGGTGAGAGCGCAGCGCCGCAGGTCTAATATAACAGGATGTGAGTGATGATACAATGGAATCAAAGGAGAGAGACGTTTTCTTCACAGTGCAGAAGCTGTCGGGGAAAGTGCGTGTCTCTTTTGTGTCAATGCAGCTTTCTGTTCAATGACGAGGCATTTGTGACATTATCCAATCAATATACAATGGTTCCATACAACTGAGACAGTTTCTTACGACACATAAGGAATAGGAAAATATGAAAAAAGCCTCCTCCAATACAACAGTTCCTTAGAGAATTGCAAGTTGAGGTTAGAAAAGTAGTCCATGGGTGCTGGTGAGAACATTTTTTTGACTGAATTTTTTTTTTTTTTTTTACTGGTGTCCAGGCGAGGAGCAACACAGTCACCTAGGGCGGTCTGGGGGATTTCTTATTTTAAATTGTGCAATTTCGTGATTAATTTTATCCCTGGCAGAGGCAACAATTTATGCATGAAAAGTATAAAATAATGTGCCGTATGTATCTGAATAGCATTCAAAAAGTATGCTACTCACGATTATTTTGATCAATATTGAGATCACGATTATTTATCACGATTATTCATTGATTTTATGACAATTATGACATTACAACATACTTTTATTGCACTTTCATTTTAAAATAAAAAAAGCACTGCTTTCGCTTCCATGCTGTACAAATTAGGGCTGCACGATGTTGGAAAAAACTGCAATTGCAATATTTTTTTTTTCTGCTATATATATTGCAATATGAAAAATTACAGGAATATTTACCCCATACCCTTTTGCTAGCTACATTTTAAAGTTGCTTCAATCTGGTGCACATTCTAACGTCTTAATTATTCTGGTGTTATTTTTACTGCTTATTTGCACCAACGAACCAATGCAAATTCCTAGTGTATACCTGATACACCTGGCAATAAACAAAGATTCTGATTCTGATTTGAGAGCAAAATTAGCAATATTAAGAGGCTAGATAAACAATTTTATGCTCTCAATTTAATCATAAACACATTGGTTGTATAGATAATATCTACACAAAAGTGAAGCCAAAACATCTTGATCACCAGCTGGAGGCTGGCTGTTAGTTTAGGAAGCGCTTGATTTGATATACAGCAGTTTTCTTTGAGCAGAACGCACATTTTAAACATCAATGTCGCAGGCAATTATGTTCATTTAATTGTGGGAAGCCAAAATCGTGATCGAGATCAATATTCGATTAATTGTGCAGCCCTACTATTAAGCTTGTCGTGCAAATCTCAGCATTTGTTGCTAACAGCATACAGTTTAAAGTTTCCAGGCGGCACTTGTGAACTTTTGTTCCACATTACACGTACTATCTTTTTTTTTGCGTTAGCGGTAAAAATATACAGACTACAACAGAGAAGTCTGGCTTGTCTGGTTCCACACATTATCATCTGTTAAAACGATCTGGTTTGTTTGTATTTCTATAAACCAATCACAATCATCTTGGGCGGCGCTAAGCACAGGATGCAGCTACGGTGCCCTTGCAAAATAGATCGAGCAGATGGCAAAAGAGGGATGGAGGAGAATGCCGGCTTAAGTAGGCAGCCAACGGCAGGCTGATACCCACAGTCTACATCCGGTGAGTCAGACTATTAGAAAATGCATAATTAATTTTTAATTCTCCATGACCCCAAACAATACCTCAGGTATAATAGGAGAAATGGGAGGGTGAAATGAACACAGATACATCGGTAGATACCTGGAGGGACGTTTGCAGGGAGGTGACTAATGATGACTAATTCTAATACTTGGGAGTTCAAATGGAAAGTCATAACAAGATACCACTAATATTAGTATTGGACAAATTTTATTTTTGACCTGGTGATGGCGCTAGATTTAAAAGTGTGAATGTGTGTACCAAATTTCACAGCAAACCAGCCAATAGTTGTCGAGATATTTCAATATGAACTGAAAAGTCAACGTCATGGTGGCGCTAGAGGAAGCGTCAGGGGTTCAGCAAAGTCAGTAGGATACATCTGCTGGGGAACATGAATGTCTGTATAAAATTGGATTGACAGACCAACATTGCCATTCCTAGAGCCATGAAACTTTTCGCTTTTAACTGTTTGTAACGCCGCTCCACTTGAAAAGTTCCAGCTTCTCAATTGTGAGGATTTGCTGCTTTTGTTTGTCTATGTGACGGGACTGTGTATTGGCAAGAATCCGATACGCATCATGATACACAATTCAAGATATTGTGATATACTGCAATACTGTAAGCAAGGTCATATACTGCGATTTTTTTAAATATAATTTTAGGAAAACATAGTATAAAGAACACACCACCAAAAATTTGTGTTGTTGTTTTTAATGCAATCAAAACAGTGGGATCTGCATTTGTATTTATCACAATCCCTGTAACATTCAGCACTACTTTATGTGCAATCTGAACCACTGTCTGTTACAAATCTTTGCATCAAGTGTTTTTGAGAATCGATAAAGTATCACAAAACATAATATCGCGACACTCAAATGTATCAATATTTTCTTACACACCTACTATGTGATAGGAAGCTAAATATGTTTGTGTCTCTGCACTGTTGTTGGTCATACAAAAGACGCATTTTTTCACCTTAGGCTTTAGGACATCATGATGGGCATTTTTCAATGATTTTATCATAACTTACATAAATTCAGTTTATCCATCACACAGTATAGAAGGGTTTGATTACAGTAAACTGCAAATTATGTTTTTTCAAGTTGAAGTCACTCATCATCTTACTCTTTGGGTTTTGATTCTCTGCAGGCACATGTTGAATGTAACCTGGGAACACAATGACTTCTCCTTCAACAGTAACGGTTACCTGGTGAATCCAGCCATGATAATTATCACTCTGGACCGAGAGAGACTGTGGGACAAGGTGAGCTTTTCACAACATGGTGACACATATTTCACTTCACAGAATCCAGAGTTTTTTGTGTGGATGCTAAATATATTTCTGTGTTATTGTTACGGAATGCACAAAACCATTATGTAACTCGTAGAATAAGAAAACAGAAGAGCTGTTCTGCAGTTACATTGTGTCTTTGCCTGCATGCTAAAGGCAAAGTGATTTCATACATCACTGGTCTCTTTGTAAAGAACAGTTAGAGGAGTCAGAGCTCCACTGATACCAATAAACTACTTAATGAAGGATTGTTTCCTGATCACATACATAGTACTACATTTCACACACACCTCTGCCACTTACTCCTACACTCCATCTCTTCAAAAAGATATTAAAAGAAAGCCCACGCACACACATTTATCTGGTAACTGTGCTGCAGCGCGCCGCCTCATTGACTTGTTTGGAGATTGAAACATTAATTTAACCACGGGGGGCGCATGTGATGTGGACATCGGACTGGAGGGAGTTGACTTCCTCCACTGGTTCAATAGAAGGTGTTTAGTTAAACATCACGCTCAAAGTAAACAGCCGCAGGCGTTTCAAAGCTAATTATGTTAGATTTATGTTTTTGGGTGCTACTTCAGATTAATTTCCAATATATTGTATATAAAACTCTGAGCTAATGGGAAGCTATTTGGTTATGGAAGCAGACAGAAATCATTTAGTGTATGATTTAATACAGCAGCTGGTCCAATGATATAGACATTTGTTAGAAAATAAATTCCTAGGCATTGTGGTGTATTTATTTGCAGTCAATGTTATGTGGGTCTGTCAAATTATTGTAAGATATTATTGCTGAATCAGACAGATTTGAAAAGAGATTGTAATGTAATCTACATTAACAGTTCCTTTGGAATAAACAGAAGAATAACTGGCAACCACCATTGTTGAACACAGTGCCACTACAGTTATGGTTTTAAAAGTGAATTTCCAGCAAAAAAATAAAAAAAAAGAGTAGTTTGGTGTGTTTCCTGTTTACACATCCTTCCTTTCAGTAATACAACATTCACTCTCCTCAGTAAACCCAGTTGTCATTCCCAAACTCTGCTGTTTCAACAAAGCCGCTGACCATACTGTTGTTTTTGGCTGACTTTGCCAACTGTTCTCTCCACTGAAGAGCACTGTGATCTTTCAGAAGCTGGATTCACTCAACTGTTCACCTGAATACTGGCCATAGTCTGGGTTTAGCCGGAGACGAGCATCTTAAACATCAGACAATGTTAATGAAACAATATTCCTTTGGAAAACATTGCTAATTACCGTTAACCGACAAGATTAGTGCTTTGCATGCAGGGGTGCTGTGGTTGAAGTGCCTAACAAGCCGCCCAGCTGCAACGACAACCTGATACACAAACGGGTTAAATCCATAATTTACTGCCAGCTGCAGGGCACAGTATGAGCAAATCCAATACTGATGAGGATACTGGAGCTAAATATATGATTCTGCACATGCCTGCAGGTTGCCAAAAGAGTAATTAGGTCATTTGACCATGTATCAGTCTTCCATACGATCGTTTCATTTTCACTGACAAAAATTGCATTACATTATTATACATTTATCATAATCATATCATTGTTTCTGTTTTCAAAGGTTACTTTTTATTTAATCTTGTTTTATCATTTCCATGACAAATGTTAAAAAATATATTTTGTCTATCAGTTTGATGAAATCATTATTCAGTCCATAAAAATATCACAAAAATAGTATCACAAGTTCCCAGAGCCCTGAGACAAACCGTTTTGTCCGATCAACAGTCCAAAAGCCAAAGATGTTCAGTTTACAATGATATACATAAAACATAGAAACACAGCAAACCCAACATTTAAAGAGCTTGAACCACAAACTGCCTTACTCATCTAAAAACTAATAATTTCAGGTGTAATTGTGTTTCAAATTTGAAATTTGAGGGATTTGGGGGCTCTGATGGACTCAAGAGGTGCTGTGTCTGTCTCCCGGTCTACCAGTCTTATTCATTTCATATCTATCAGATGAAAAATATAACATTGATTTTTTTCTGCCAACAATTCTGCACTGCACTTCTGGAGAATGCAGTGCATAAAACAGCAGAAACTGTGTGGCATCAACAATTGAGACAATCTTTAATAAATGAATCAACTAATAAATGAATGAGCAGATTGCAGAGAGCAGGTAACAAAACACTGATCACCTTCAAAGTAAAACCTTTCTTTCTCCTTTCTGTTGTATTCCTGATGAGCTGCAGCTTTGTCTTTCACTTTTCTCAGGGCCTCCTGTCCTGCTGTTGGACGACGTACATATTGAAGGGCATTGTTCTCCCCTGCAACACTCTCAGTAGATTAGGCAGGTTTCTAACCATCTTAATATCCTCGTCCTCTGTGCCATCAAAGACAAACAGGACAGTTGGCTCTGGAAACACCGTAGAAGTGTCGCACGGTCTCCTCCAACTTTATGAAATGAGCACAGACTCTAAAGGACTGAAATCAAAATGAATTCAGTGACAGTAAGATGGATTGGATTCATCACTGTCCTATGAAAAGGTTTACTTATACAGCCAAACAATTTGGTTGACGTTAGTCATGCGATACCAGACAACTGGAGATCTCCGCCTACAGTTTATCTGCATGCGTGGGGACGTATGGGGGCGCCATGTGGGGATAACGCAATGTTATTGGTTGATATTAATCGCGATCACGGATTTGGCTTGCCACAATTAAATGAACATGATCGACTGCAATATTCGGGTTTAAAATGCTCCGCTCATAGAAAACTCTGCTGCATAAATCAAGTGCTTCCTAAACTAACAGCTAGAGATGAACAGTCAATCAGCAGCCGATCGAAGCGGGACGGTTTTCAGTAGTCTCATATTTTAGATTTTTTTCAAGTCACACATACATGTGCAGTTGCCACATGATGGTTTTACGTCGGCACACAGTGGCACAGTCAGTAACGTCACTCACAACATGTCGACGGTGTGGAAGTTCTTCAACGTGAGAGAAGAAGACATAAAGCTGCAATTTATCACAACTGTAAGTCCAAAATAAGCCATGAAGGAACAACCTTAAAACAATCTTGGAACAACTAACTTAATCAGACAGTTATTATGTTGTAATTCATTCCCATGATGCTGCTCAGAGTAATCACAGTGACCGGCTCGTCTGCCGACAGCACGGAACACGTTATGATGCATTCAAGCTCTACTCAGTAAAAATTTGTATTGGGCGACGGTAAATTATAATGCTATCATGATGCGTTCAAATGTAATCTTTTAAAATTTAGTTTTTGGCGAGAAACTTGAATAAATCCAGTTGTTTGAAGATGTTTTCACAGCAATATTACATTAGCAATTAGACATTAGGAGAACATAAGGAGAACATTTAGAATAGTTGACAGTTGGAATGTAACACAACATGGAAATGAAAGCAGCACACTGTTTATTTAAATGGGAAATTGCAATAAAAATATTTTGTCGTCATACGATGAATAATTCTGATAAATAATTGTCTTCTCAATATTGATCGAAATAATTATGATTATCATTTTGGCCATAATCATGCAACCCTAATAGAAGTCTATGAGAAAATGACCCTACTTCTCACTTGATTTATTACCTCAGTAAACATTGTAAACATGAGTTTATGGTCTCAATCGCTAGTTTCAAGTCTTCTTCAATACAGCATGATGTTCATTCAGTAAATTATGGTCCCATTTAGAGTCAAATAGACCATAAAGCAGGGGATGATTTAGGGCGTGGCTACCTTGTGATTGACAGGTCGCTACCACGGTGTTGTTCGGCCTTGGAGTTGTCCGTGTTTTCATCTTACAACTTTAACCCTTTCACAGTGTGTTTTTCATGAAAGTTAATTATAAAAGCTTTGGTCACCTGAAAATATCTTATTCAGCGTTCAGTTGTGCTTAGCTCCACCCTCTCGTGTTACTTCTGGTTGCAAAAAAACAACATGGCGACGACTTAATACCAAGATGGCGACGGTCAAAACGCCAAACTCGAGGCTTCAAAACTATGGTACACAAACTAGTGGGTGACGTCACGGTGACTATGTCCACTTCTTATATACAGTCTATGGTTCAATCAGAAACACATTTCATTACTGACAGACTGTTACTACTACTACTGAGAGACTTGAGTTGGGACCTGAACCCAGAGTTGAAGGTAGATGTGTCCTCTCATTCACCCCGACTCCAGCACTCATTTCCACCATGCTGACCTTTACATAAACCTTTTTTGGGAGGAAAAAAATGTTTTTCTCACTCCTTCAGAGCACAACATTGTCCTTATTTCAGAAAAAAAAATTCTGTGTCAGGTGATACTTTTTCTGTGCTTAACTTTCTGTTGCCTCTGGCGTCTTTTCTCTGAGAGCTGAAAATCAATTCCATCTTTTGATTGCCTTTTTGCCAGCCTTCTTATTGTTCACGTTTACAGGGCAGCCTCTCTGTTACGTTCATATACTCTATCACCTATGTATAACCAGCCTCAGCCTGACACTCTATAGACCGATACCTCGCATTACACTCCTCACCTTTTGTATTTATTAAACTTAAATCACTTCAACGCTCTTATCTAATGCTGCTGTAATTTGCTACTTCCCGAGAGTCATTATTCTGCCGGTTCTCCGACTTCCTCCTGGATCTAAAAGTCAAGGTAACTTGGGAAGATGGAGGCAAAGCATGACAAAAGAGAGTTACGACAGAGAGAAGGAGACCAGGAGGAGGATGGGGAGCGTTCCTGTCATTGCTGTTATCTGGCAGGGTGATATGCGGGACTGAAAAGCTGCTGTTTTCTCGCTGTATATCTGTGACACACATAAACCCTGAAATTACAGTCTCGCCGGTTGGTTTGTGAGCCAACAAAAAAAATCTAATTGAAGTATTTTCCCAATGGATTTTTTTGTAATATACTTTGCTACTGGAGTGACAGTCATTGTATATTTCATTTTCCAAACAGATCATTTGAATAATGTTTTCCTCTTCCTGTCATGACATCACTTTTTAATGTGCTGCGTAAAGCGAGACAAGTTTTTTGGGGGGTGTTTTTCAAAATTAATGAACAATGAAGATGTTCACAGTCTGAGCAGCCGCAGGGACATGAAGCTTTTCATCTCAGTATATTTTCCTGGAATTTGAAATTCTGATTGACTTCACTAAAGCCCATGAGTGGAGCGATAGTGGGATCAATATGACTGGCAGGAGAGAGGAACAACTGAAAAGTCCAGAGAGAATTGGGATATTTGCACTCCCCTCCCTCCACCCCCACCACTTTCAGTTTTTTCATTTCATTGTGACAAGCTGTACTGACTGGTGTGATCAGACAGGATTGTCCCCCTTCCTGCATAAACAGCAGAGATTATGTGGGAGATAAAACATTTTGTCCAGAGTACTAACACTTTTTTTAGCCCTCCAGGAAGGAAGGTTTGTGAAATAAACAGACCAACGTTTAAATGTTAGTCTGCTCACATTTGCACCATCGACCTCACCACCAGAAGTAAATTCTGAGTGTAATCGATCCATCTACAGAAAAGGAGATAAAGAGGCAGAATCTGCTCTTCTCATCTCTTATTCCTCCCCTGTATAACTGACACAACCATTCCCACATGGTAAACTGTGCAGATTAAGCTTCCTGTCAAGACTATAGGTTATTTTATGGGAGTGACTGATCTGATCTTTATTGATTTATTAGAAGGGAAAAATATTTATATTCTACAGATGATATTGAAAGAGATTTATTGTATTCTCAGTAACTGGAAATAGGCTAAAGTACAGCAGGTCTTTTAGAGTATAGAGACAATAGATTCAACCTGGTCTTACAGGAAGGCGTATAAATAGCACGACATTACAAGGACATTACACGTGTCATGAGGACACATTTAAGGCTTTTCACGCATCATTTGTATGCCACGCAACAAAACTATGGTACCGTCCGCAGTTATGTTGAGGCAACAAAACCACTTAGGATTAGGACAAATATCATGGTTGGGCTTAAAATAAGTACGTAAACTAAGCAAAATACGTACGAAAACAACGTAACAAAAGTACAAAAGACGCATCACAAAAAAACACGTGACAAATGTCACTAACTTACAAAACAAAACTTCGGTTTCGAACATCAGTCTCCTGGTTAAAAGTCGTGTTTGTTTGATCCATCCACCTCCCACCACCGACCCACCCGCCCGCTGTAAACGGCCTTTCTCGCTTTTTATTCTACATCACTAGCTCTGATCGTAGCATATTTACGTGGAGCGTTTACATTGGAGTCGGTACAGATTACATGACAAATGACACGAACGTAAGAAAGGCGTTCTTATTGCATGCTAAATACCTTGCGCATTATAGTGGCATTTATACACCATTTTGTGCGAACGGGCTGACAGATTACAATAAGTCACTTTTGTCACTTTACAATACATTTCTCTGACCTACTTGGGTTCAGGTTTCTGCCTGAATTATAAAATAATAGATAAATTAAAAGAAATGTACAGTATGTGGACGCCCCTGTCCAATATTGTGTGTACTTTGGGAGCTCTTTTCATTGTTTTGTTCGAGGTCTTTTACTTCCAATGAAGAGGAATCTTAATCTATAGATTGAATGATATTTTGACAGTTTGCTTCAGACTTTGCGTCAACAGTTTGGTGAAGACCCTTTCCTGTTTCAACCATGCAAAGCCAGGTCCCTACATAAATGTTTTTCCAAATTTGATGTGGAAGACCTCGATTCTGACCTGAACCCCATTCAACACTCTTTAGGATGAACTGAAACACAGACCAGGAGCCAGACCTCAACATCAGCCTCACTAACACTCTCCCTGCTGAATGAGAGCAAATCTCTTTAGCCAGGTTCCACAATCTTGTGAAAAGCCTTCCCAGAAGAGTGGAGGCTGTTATAGCAGCAGATTAATGCCAATGGTTTAAGAATAACATGTTCAACAAGCACATACAGGTGTCATGATGGGTCTTGATTAAGTAGATGTGTTTCCATTCAATTGTCAAGCAAACTTTTGAAATGTCTTAAAAAAGAAATGTGAATTAGGCGCGTTTCCATCAACTGGTTTGGAGCGAATAAACAGAAGTTGGCGCTCTAGGCTACGCATGGCTGTAATCCGCCAGTAAAGTAGAGGTTGGCCATCTAACCATCTACGAGAGAAAAATAAAGAGGTCTTCAGGAATTAGTTTGCAAATGTGTTTCCATATACTATTTAGTGCATTAAGTTTTATTTTGTAAAGGCAAAAAAAAAAACACCTCCAGTGAGCGTTAAAACGTTTTTGTGCATTTGAGAACGTTTTATAAAATTTTGCCATTTTCGTACAGCTTTTCTAATGCGATACTTCAAAATATGTGATTGGAAACATGGCTATTGTCACAGTTTTACATCAGAAATAATCAAAGTGTCAAAATTTCCTTGAGACTCCAAACATGACTTTCATTAATCGTATGTGGTCTTAAAGTATGTGTAATAAATAAAGCAGGAAAAGAAAAGTTGAAAATAGAAAATTCAAACTAAAGTGGACGTAAAAATAAAGTAATTACACGCACTTACTGGAAACAAATATGTTAATTTTGTTTAGTTTTATTTCCACCGTAAAATGAATAATCAATTACATTACGTTAATTGCATAATTAATTTATTATGTTTTTATTCATAGTTGATGATTCAATTATTTTTGTTAATTACTGCCTTGTAAATGGAAATCCCTGACTATTTATTTATGGATAATTAATCTTAGAAATATCATTTCAACCTTTACTAGTTACAGCATCTGGCCTTTGCAAAGCATGTGATAAAACTGTTTAAATAAAATGCAGTTAAGTGATACTCATATCAAATCATCAGAACTGTGGAGTATTTTGATGATAAATCACCTCAATCCAATCATCCGCTGCAACATGACAACATGTTAAAAACCGACTGTAGCTCCTTCTCATTACTGTGTCTGGATGCTTGGCAGCCAAAGCAGTATTTAATAGCCCCGTCTGATTCAGCATTAAGTTAACAATTGGTGGGATGAGTTGGTGTTTTAGCTAATTGGAGTTCAATTGGTCCTCTGCGACCTTTATTCCTTCATTTCCCAGCATGATTTAAACAGTGAGAGTCAGAGGGACACATTTGTGGAACATGGTCCTAAACAAGTCACGGCTTCTTCAAATAAATGTTTAATTTCAGATCTTGATTATGTATTCGGCTTGCTTGAACGCTCATTTCCCCACAACATCCAATTAAAATTAGCTAACTGGTAATATAGCAGAGGGTGGAATTGCTTTTGTTGCATGAGATGTGTAATTGCGCTCTCTACATCCCCAGTCACCCAAAAATCAATTTCCTCTAAACTGTGTATGAACTAAAACCCTTCTCGCTGCACCCGGTCCAGATGCACAAATCACAAGGACGTGCGATAACAAGGTATAGAGTTAGAGAATTGGGAACAACTGTATTAAGATTGGAGGTTGAGATAGACAGTGTTATGCAGTTGTGTCCTCGCTAGTTTCATCGGAGATATATGAGAGGCAATATGGCCGTATGGTAACCATCTGGTACAGAGATTTTTCACTGGCTCGCGTTGATTCACCCATTCTCTCTCAACTCCTTCAGGTGGGGACCTACGAGATGGGGATCCTGCAGATGAGATACCCCGTGTGGCCGCGGTACGGCTCCTACCTTGAACCGGTGTCCGATTACAGGCATCTGACGGTGGCCACGCTGGAGGAGAGGCCCTTCGTCATTGTGGAGGCAGTGGACCCCGTGACTGGTACATGTGTCAGCAACACCGTACCCTGCCGACGACAGTCCAACAAGACGGAGGCGTAAGTGATGCTGCTGCTCAACAACACTGAATAGTCTCATATCAAGATAACAAGCAGGAAGGGCACATAGACATTCAGAACTTAAAGGGTCAGTTCACCTAAACTTAGGGGTTGGTTGGTAGCATTTTATCAAATCAACTGAATCCGCTTATTGAACTGAATAATTGTGTATTCCCATCAAATGTGATTAGGTTAAGCTGACGAACTGAAACTACATGTAGAATTGTCGCCTCAATGGGAACCGATCAAGTTGCAGTTTACATCCATGTCTGTCCAAAAATGTCATCGCTACATCATTTTATCCGATGAGACATTAGTGTGAAATTGTCATAATTAGCATACTGTATGCATTTTTGAGTTATAGCCAAAAATGTGTTTTGTGAGGTCACAGTGACCGCTGACCACCAAATTCTAATCAGTTAATCCTTGAGTCCAAGTGGACGTTTGTGGCAAATTTGAAGAAAGAAGAAGAATGGTACGGACGTACGGACAGACTTACGGACGGACAACCCGAAAACATAATGGGTCCGGCCACAACTATCGTCAGCACGCAAGCATAAAAACAGCTGTAGTCTACTTACTTTGATTATTTTTGAGAAGATATTTGCTCCAAATACTGGGGGTCCTGATTAAGGGTCAACCAATTATCGGCCTGGCCAATTGACGTACTGTATGTAATGCGGACCTGCCGCGTTGGACCCGTTCTTATAGGTCAGCCATCACTCTGTTTGTTACTGTTAGTAGAGAATCCAGTCTGTCGTGTAGTTAACACACTTCACTGATGAACCAGAGAATTGTAAAATAACTTTGGGCAAAACTGGAGTAACACTGACAAATGATCCCTGGCCGAGTTCAGACACTTTTGCTTTCTGAGATCAATCAGCCAACAGCCAGGTTTCATATTTGAAAGTTACCTACTGTAAGGCATTAATGTTAATTACCTAGAGCTGATTTGTGATTTTAAAAAACAGCGAAAGCAATGGTCAGCACTGGCAAAAATAAAAAGCTGCTACCTGAGTGTTTTTTACCCTGCTAATAAAATGAGCAAGAGGAGATTTAATAAAACATCTGTCATCCTCAGATCTTAGATAGTCTTTTTTGTCCCATGGAGGGAAAGCAATTCCAGGAATTTTATCAAACTAGAACCAGATTTTGGTTCAAAACCAAACCATACGCTTGATTGTAGAAAATGCATGTTTAGTCGGAACGACAGAACTTTGAAATTCTACTTAAGATCCCAAAGTCATTGAATATATATCAGATATGTCAGGCTGAAATTAGGGGAAATGTATATAAAAGACAAGTCACCTAGAATATAGGGCTGCACGATTATGGCCAAAATGATAATCACGATTATTTTGATCAATATTGATATCACGATTATTTATCACGATTATTCATTGATTTTAGCGACAACATATTTTTATTGCATTTTCACATTAAAATAAACAGAGCACTGTTTCGACTTCAACGCTGTGCTCATTCCTGCTAATGTACAAATTAGAGCTGCACAATGTTGGAAAAAACTGACATTGCAATATTTTTTCTACTATATATATTGCAATATGAAAAAATACAGGAATATTTACCCTAGATTGTTAGCTACATTTAGAGTATAATGCTTCAATCTGGTGCACTTTGACAGAAAAATTAGCAACGATAAGAGCTGGATCATCAATTTTATGCTCTTAATATAATCATAAACACATTGGTTGTATAGATAATCTCTATACCCTAAAGTGAAGCGTTCTGCTCATAGAAAATGCTGCTGTATATCAAATCATGCACCTCATAAACTAACAGCCACCAGCCGGTGATCGAGATGTTTTGGCTTCACTTTTGGGTATAGAGATTATCTATACATACAATGGTTTTTTTGGGGGTTTTTTTAAACGTCAATATCACAAAAGAATATTTCCTTTTTAATGTCAGGAAGCAAAGATAAAAACATATCCTGGGCTTCAAGGATACAGAACATTTTGAGATTCTGTCCACTTTTACTGCATCACTATCGTCAAATAATTTGATGTAACCAAACCATCTTAAGTCAAAGACACCATATTCTGCAAACCCAGGTTATATCAGTGTACAGTCCCACATGCACTCTCACATGTTAACATGCCCATCTTAATTGATTTGGTATCTAACTTGAGAGCGCCATTAGGTATGAGAATAAGAGGCTCTTCCCCTGCCATTAGCCCAGGCATGACTTCTTATCACTCAATGAGGTGAGATACTCATTAGGCTGCTTGGCCAGAGTGTAATATCCCAGGGATCACCCTGTGACCCAATCAGGGAAATATATGTGCTGCATGGTGGGGTATCAATTAGATGGGACGATTAGGCCATGTCATCAATCCTGAACACCTAGAGACTGATATTGGTGTTCATTAGTGGGGGAGAGGAGCGCCGGCCATTATCCATTACTGACAATAGTGTTAACGAGATGAGGGGGAAACGCAAGATGAGGATCGCGTCCCTTCAGTGTTATGGAGGACTGTAGTGCTTTATCGCTCATGCTGACCAAATCATCCTGCTAGTATAAAAAGTGCGTAACTCCCCTTGTTGGACAATTGCACATTTTCATAGAGCTGCAAAAAAAAAAAAAATCATAGGCAGAAGCAGATAAAGTCAATAAGAAGTTCAATGAAGCAATCTGCACTTTGGTCAGCTGAAGGAGAAACATTGACCAATGAAGGGTGAAGAGGTAGATGCTTCTCCACACTTTCAACAGTCAAACTGAAGATAGAGCTCATAGTGAGACTATAGGGCTGCATCTATAGATTACATGCATTAATTATCAATCTGTGGTAGGGCTGCACAATTAATCGAATATTAATCACGTTCACGATGTTGGTTTCCCACCATTAAATGAATGTGATCATCTGATCTCTGCTCTTAGAAAACATTCCACCCCATATCAACTCAAGCGCACCCTGCGGCGGCAAACTGTAAATTTCTTGAATGGTGCGGCTGCAGTCCAGAGTAGAAGAGTAATATTACCCGTTTTGCCCGTCTGCTCTCTGTTATGTAACGGAGAGCAGACGGGCAAAACAAAAATGCACTGAATTCAGGTGAAGAAGAACTTTATTTTGTTTTATTTTGATTGCGAAGATTTGTACATTAGCAGGAATGTAGCACAACGTGAAAGTGAAAGCAGTGCTCTGTTTATTTAAATGGGGAAAGTGCAATAAAAATATATTGTCCCTAAAATCTATGAATAATTGTGATGAATAATTGTGACCTCAATATTGATAAAAAAATAATTGTGATATCATTTTGGCCATAATTGTGCAACCCTAATCTGTGGATTGTTTTTATGATTATTTGATTAGTCTGTAAAATTACAGTTTGACTGATACTGGATATTTTAGGCCGATAGGATATTGATATCTAGGGTTTTAAAAATGTGGTAATATAATACAATATTCATTTTTTTTACATAAATACACAACATGAACAAACATTTTTGTTAAGGAACCCTTAACTTTGGAGTGGAGAAATGCACTTGTTGGTGCTCTCACGTGGACAAACTAGGAAATGTCAACACTTTTTCCAAATTACATCAAACATATCTTTGGTATTTCTGAAGAGCAATTTCTTGTTACGATTTGTGCCGATACTGGGGGCTGTCCTCGACTAAAGAAATTCCTGGTCGGCTAACACTCATACGATTTTTGTTGACAAATTGATTAGTTGAATTAATCGACAGATCTGTAAAACTGAGTTTCTCCACAAAGAATCACACAAAAGCACAACTTTAAATCTTGTATTTACCAGAGATTTGATCATAAGTTTCTTGGAATAAGTCATTCAGCATGAAAAAAAATCATTAAAAAATGACTAATTGACTAAAGGAATCTTAGTTGACTGAGACCAAAACGACCAACTAGCTGAATAATCGACTAAGATGGGGCAGCCCAAGCAAATATTTATATATCTGTGATATCAGCCAGTCAAATTATCAGTCGTCCTCTGTTTAAAACCAAGATGAGTACTTTGTTCCCTAATCCTCACTGCAGGGGTCACATTTCTTTATCTGAATCTCCTTCACACCCTTAAGTTCCCCCAAAGCCCTCAACATGGCCACAACTCAGACGCACATCAGTGCTTTCTAAATGGGGAGTCATTGGTCATGCAGGTTCTCCATTTCAATCCTTCAACCCCCTTCAATCCCATACATTCGGCCAGCCCGGCAGACCATCTGTGCAGTTCCCTCATTTGTCCTCAGAGAGGCCTGACACAGCTCAGGCTTGGCTAAAGCAGCCCAAAGCAGTTAACACCAGCTCTTCCCTTTGAGTCATACAAGTTCTCCAGTGGGATCAGAAAACTCTCCAGCTCTCTTCTTCACTGCTTTAGTACTGTTGGCAGACTCAGAGATTAATTCAGAGGTAATGCCCTGGTGAAGGGTGGTATTGACCTGGGAAGATAATGTCATCATACATTAACTGCGTTTAATGGGAGAGGCTAGATCATAAGTTGATTTAATTAAAGCTGAGACTGAGTGCAGCGGTAGAAGAGCTCCCCAGAGCAGCAGGACCAAGTACACAGCACCAGAAAGCTGTACTGAGCCACTTCACACAGCAGCGCAAATGTTCCCAAACCTTTTAGCAGGCTACTTCATCATGAATTGATTATCAAACAGGCCTACCGGGAACAGGCCTCGGGGGCCCAAGGGGTCTGGTGGCCTTTGGTCAGGGTCGTGTCTAGATGGCAAACCTCCATTTGTGAAACTCTGGCGAGATGGTTGAAGTTGGGCATTGACCTTGAATGGGTAGGGTTAGGATAGGTCGTCGGGCAGCAAGTCCCAAGAGTTTACGCAAATTTAGGGTGACCACCTGGACACGGCCTTTGGTGCCTGTGTGTGAGGTGACTTTCTCATTGCAAAATGAAAGCCCAAAAAGTCCCCTTGATAAATGGACAGATACAAGCGAATATGATCCCTTCAATGGAGTGTTGTGAATGTGAGTGGATTTTTGGGTTTGGTTCAGTTTAGGTTCAGTATTAACTAGGGCTGTCAATCGATTGAAATATTTAATCGCGATTAATCGCAAATTAATCACACATTTTTTATCTGTTCAAAATGTACCTTAAAAGGGAGATTTGTCAAGTATTTAATACTCTTATCAACAAATATGCTTGTTTTATGCAAATGTATGTATATATATATTATTGGAAATCAATTAAAAACACAAAACAATGACAAATATTGTCCAGAAACCCTCACAGGTACTGCATTTAGCATAGAAAATATGCTCAAATCATAACATGGCAAACTCAAGCCCAACAGGCAACAACAGCTGTCAGTGTGCTGACTTGACTATGACCTGCCCCAAACTGCATGTGATTATCATAAAGTGGGCATGTCTGTAAAGGGGAGACTCGTGGGTACCCATAGAACCCATTTTCGTTCACATATCTTGAGGTCAGAGATCAAGGGACCCCTTTGAAAATGGCAATGACAGTTTTTCCTCGCCAGAATGTAGCGTAAGTTTGGAGCGTTATTTAGCCTCCTTCCCGACAAGCTAGTATGATATGGTTGGTACCAATGGATTCCTTGTTTAGGAGGTGATTACTTAAAGAGCCTCTCAGTGAGAGTGTTGTCTTTCTTGTCATCCTCAGCTACACAGATGGCCACGGACAGTGACACACACACACACACTGAAATAACACATACTTCTGCCTGTCACCATCCATGCATCAGCTTCCAAACATGACTCTAAGAATGTCCACACTTTGAATAAATAACCTCACACACACATTTGCAATAATTCCCAAAGACCCATTTTAATGCAACTGGCAGCCAACTTAAAGCCCAGCCTTGAACCCTGGCAGCTGGTGAGACGGGGGATGTTGGGACCACTGTGTTTACTCGCGGTCTGCTGTGGCAGCCTTGTTTTCCTCTAAAGTGTTCATTTGTTTTGGTTTGTTGTGGCTGGGCTCTGCCTGTTCGTCTCATTGCCTCCTGGTCCTGATGTGTGGGTGCAGAGTCCATTAGACTGAAGGTCTGGGGGAGGTTAGGGGTGACGTGTCATTAGTGCTCTCTGCATTGCGCTCATGGCTCACTAGCTCGCTGCCGCATCATCTCTCACTGCTGACCACCTTATGCGCTATAGAGGTGTGTCTGTTTTGGTTTCTCTGAAAGCAAATCAAGGTTTAATGGTGGACCATAACCTCTCTGTGGATAAATAAAAACAGAGAAGATGGACCGTTGAGTTTGTCTAAAATCATCCTGCCAGGCTGAAGGAAAGGCAGCCACTCTGACACCCACTATACACAGTAGTGCCTTCATTTATACAAAAGCTCAGCCTCACCACACAATGGCCTCTTCAAGGTGCAGTGGCCTTGTTTAACTATGACTAATGATTGTACTACGATTACTCATGTTTCTGAATCAATTTTTGCTCGTAAAGTAGATACGTGATCTTAAAGGTCATCTAGAGCTTTACACAAAATGTGTATCTTGTCACACAAAAAAACTTAAATTATAACTTATAATTCTTAGATCACTGCAGAATTTCACAAGCAACCAAAATTTCTGAATTTAATGCCTCAAATTTCCTTTAATTTGCAAAATTGTTAAATTGCAAATAAACATCAAATTAGGGGCCTTTTCCACTGGACAAAAAAACCCACTAACATCTGTCATTTTTGTCCTAAATGGGAAAGGTTACAAATAGTATTCATTCCCTAGACAAATGACTCTGCAGTAGTCACAGGTTTTCATTGGCTCCAGCTCCGATTGGCAGCGACACGCTAATTCTCATCCCTTTTCCGGTGCTTTCTTTGTCACCTCTGCCACAAATTCCCTCCGTCCGAGCAGCGCTCGAACAACGTTCCAAATTAGTCGGCACCGAGTTTGAAGAGAGAGTAACAGATATAAAAAAAGAAGTAACCACCGTAGCATTTTCACTATTTACTAACCCTTTTTTTCCGGCGCGTTTGTGACTTCAAAAGTGACGCCAAGAAAAAAAAAAAAGAAAGGCATACTCGTCTACTGGCAATGGGAAAGGAGTCTATTACCTATTTTTTTAAAAAACAGTATATACACACTAATTTCGGCGGAAAAGGGATTTATATTAGTTTTCAAGCCCGACCCAGAAGAAGTCATCTCAAAAGACAAAAAAATGTCATGTAGTCTGGTGTCAGCATGAATTTGAATTTGGGTTTCACATTTGTCAGCCTCACAAAAGGCCCTGTTCATTATAGAACTGACGGTGCCATGGGAGGAGGCAGTCGGTGAAGCGTACAAACGCAAAAATCTGAAGTACTGTGACCTAGCAACTGAAGCAGGACAAATCGGCTGGAGAACATGGGTGCTCCCAGTGGAGGTCGGCTGCAGGCTGTTTTATGGCCATGTCAACCACCAAGCTGCTGAAAGGGATGGGAGTCCCTCCGACAGGCCGTCAAGTCACTGACAGAGGCTGCCAAGCGAAGACGCAACTGGCTCTGGCTGAAAAGAAAGGATAAGAACTGGGCGGGAAGATGACCGTCATCCAGCAGGATGGATAAATGCGGAGGGGGGCGCATCTGGGACACCAGGTGTCACCTTTGAGCCCTCTGGAGGTGTTGTGGGTCTAACAACGAAACACCAAGAAAGGAGGGTACCCACCTGAAGACCCCAGTAAAGTTATTAACCCCCTATACCAAACACAAAGAACGATTGCTGCTTACAATACAGGACTGTAAAACCAAGTCCTATGAGTTCAAATGTTAGGAAACAAATTCAGTTATTTTGCCCCTTAAAGACACTTATTTACGCACATTACACCTTAATGTTAACTAGTAAAAGTGAAAGGAATAAGTCAACACAAAACAAACTTACAAATATGATGTTAGGCTCTCGGGTAATTAATCTGTCTATTACTATTAGTCTATAAATAGTGAGGAAAAAAATGCTTGTTTTCTCTGACCAGCATTTCAAAAAAATGCTTTTTCCCTCTAAATCAGAGCAGAGTACAGGATGTTTTACACGGCATTAGACTACACTCAGTGTTTCCTGCCCTCTTCATGACTCACATCACTGGCGTCATCCTGTTAGTGTGAAACTGAAGGACATTTTCATCCCCACGTTCCTGGTAATCCTGCTGATAAGTAAGGGGAATTGATTTCAACCCTTACGTCAGCCTCTTTTACTTTGTATGCTGAGCCTCAAACTGTCTGTTTAGCTTGTGCTGCGTGCTCCGTCTGAAGATCAGTAGTGTATGGAAGCGGGCACGCCGTGTCTTTTTTGTCAGGGTCACTCAGGCAGCTTGGCATGTGGTAGGTATTACACAGGCGCGTGTCCTCATTAAAGCGGTTTAGCATACTGTAGTCCACATCACATCCAAGTCTGGGTCAAACGGTTTAGAGTTTGGAAGAGAGGGAAATGTGAGGGAAAACAGGCGTTAGTGTGAGTCTATATTGAAATACGTAAAAAGTGCATGTGTAGCATTTGAACAGCAACACAGCAGTAAGAGAGCTCAATGAACATTTATCCTCATCAGTAAAGTGAGTATGCTTACTATCTAGCAAAAGAAGCGACCAATAATCAAATTTAATTTGCTTTATTTACAAAAATTACACCAAGGTTTTTTTCATTATAAAGGCTTAATCAGTAACCAAGTCATTTACTCTTAAGGCTCGACCTTTTCATTTTTACAATTTTTGGCTGGACCGCAGAGGGCCAGCCCTACAAACGCAAAAGTCTGTCACTGAGTGATGAGATTACACGATTGGTCGGCCGAGTGTTGGAGTTTCCTCATTGGCCGTTGGTCTTTCAAAATGAAAAGGCGGGAACAGTCCTTTACGCAAATGAGTCCATCCAGCGCGACATGTCCAGCTCATGAAATTTGGACCAAGCTGTCGAACTAGGCGATCGAGTTCTAAAATGAAACAAGATTCAGCTGTGGCATAGCCTATTTCTCGCTTAAAATGTTTTCAGAAGTAGATTTTGGTGGATTGTTTAGACGGAATAACAAAGTTTACGAACAGGCCGCCATGTTGTTTCCTGTTTGAAACGGCAAGCAGAAAACGAGGGACCAATTAGGTGCATTCCACGAGAGGGTACGTCACTGCTTGAACGGCCAGTTGAGAGGAGCAGCGTGTCCCCTTGTGTCCTCGCCGGACCTGGTGGACATGTACCGATGTATTTAACATTATAGACATGACCACTGACTATTTGTGTAATAATTTAGCCACAAATTCACAGACTAACCATACACGGTCCAGCCATAAACTCGGTTTGGACCAAGTCTTGTTCACTGAAAAACACCTCACGTTAAAAAAAAAAAGGTGTAGATTACATCTGAAGCAGTCAATCGATCAGCATGTGTGTCCAGTTTGTGTCGCTCCCAGAGCGAATTAAAGAACAGGCGAGAAAGCCGGAAAATTAGTATTGAAAACGTTTTAATTCAGAATTGACGCGTCATCTGATTGGCTCTTCTGATCGGCCTTCATAAAGACCACCGATCAAACTAAAGAAAAACCGGACGATAATGATCGCTGGAAAATCGATTTGAGCATTCTTACTAGTTTACATTAAATAAGGTCCACTAAATAAAAATGGAAAACGCAAATGCTCTGCTCAGAATTACTCAAATTAATAACAATAATAAATGGTTGAACTACATGTTTGCACTGAGCTTTTAATTTGGTAGACATATTGAAGTTGTAACTATCTTTCAAGTAACATTTTGAGACTTGAGGCGATGGCCAAATTGCCATTATCCAGTCCAAACAACCCAGGAATGAGTTTCACTCCTGTCTGCCATTGTTTGTTTGTGATTAATTTATATCAGATTTGTTTTGGTCCGCCCAGCTGTCCGTCCATCTGGCGGGGCCGTGACATAATGCACAAGCCTGTGGAGTAGCTCCAACTGTCCCTCCTGCACCCCCCTACACCCCCCCCCAATTTCCTGACGTCGAAGCTGCTCCTCTCCTCACCTCCGTCAGCTCCATCACCTGCTTTACATTTAATGCTCCGTCCCTCCTTCCTTCTCAGTCATACATTGTTGTGGAGATCAGTTTTAATGACCGTATGTGTGCAGTTACCAAGCTAATAGACCGCTGCAAGGTCTTTGTGTTTCAGCATTATTTAACTTTTGAGATCTTTAGTTTATGTGGTTTGGAGTCGGGTTTTGCAGAAAAACAGGTTCATATTTCTCAGTATCAGAAAAAGTAGTGTTTGACCAAATCGAGGTATAGTGTAAGCACTAGCATTCAAAATGTAGATGATCTGGACTATTCAATCACAACTAATAGAATGATTAGTTATGAATATAGAATAAAATGATGGCCAAAACTATGAAGAAAAGACATGTTAGGCCAGAATTATCCTTTAAGTAAGCTAGCTACTTACTGTAGAGCTGCTGTATTGCATTACATTATATCATACAGGTATTTTTGATTATTATAGATATGCTATAAACTTGTGCTCATTTTGTATATGAATTACAGGAATATGCATGTTTTGTAAAATAGCAGTGCCTAAACTTAACTACAGTGGACTGTTGAAGGTTATAATTAATCTTTTCTACAGACATCGACCCTTAATATCTAAATATTGATCAATGTTTCACATTACACTGGTTTTTCTATTCAAATATGAGTCTTGATTGTACTGGTATTTTCATATAATCCAAATAATGTATTGGATATAATAATTGGTGATTTTCCCTTCAATCGATAACGTATAATGAGACTTTAATAGCATCATCTATAACGATGAGAACTGATCCGTCTAGATCAACAGAAACCTATAATGTAAAGAAACCACAGAATCAGAGCAGGAAGGACACTGACCTCCACATGAAACCTTGAACAATGAGCTTCACCCAAAGTGTTTGTTGTTTTTAGTTATCACCAGAGCCATCACATAAACTGTTTCTGTCTCTCTCTCTCTCTCTCTTTGTCTTTTAGTATTGTGGGTCACACTGAGCCGTACACTAAACTGTGCTGTAAAGGCTTCTGCATAGACATCCTGAAGAAGTTGTCCCGCACCATAAAGTTTTCCTACGACCTCTACCTGGTCACCAACGGCAAGCACGGCAAGCTGGTCCGCGGCATTTGGAACGGGATGATCGGAGAGGTAAGTTAATTTCACATGACCACAGTCCCACTTCACTCCACAGTGACATCGCCAAGATTAGGAATGAGGTCATTTCTCTGTTAGCTGCTTCTCGGTACTGCAGGAGTGAAATATTCACTGCCAAGATGCAAAACATACATCTACAATTTCAGGGAAAGAACATCGGGCCTCACGCAAGAACCGCTCGTAAGAACAGATTTATTCTTAAGTGGCGTGATTGAGGAGAACTTCCCGCATTCACCAATTTTCTCGTATTTTGAATTTTCTCTTAGGCACGAACACACGACAGGTCCGGACCCGTTGTAGGAGTCATGTGCAATTAGTCTGCTGTTATCCAAACCGAAACTTTTTCACTAATGGATTGAGTATTTCATCATGTGGAAACAATTTAAAATAAATTTCACACTCATACGAGTCCACGATACGAAAATATTAAGAGAAAGTTAAGACAACAATATGAAAATGTTCTTGCATGAGGCCTATTGTGTAATGACTTAAATCAGATGATACATGGGTAGATCTGTAATCAGTGATACAAGTCTGAAGGTCATTTGAAATGTTAGATTTAGCTCTATTACGGCTACTTCGGTGGCCCAACGCTGAATAAGCAGAACCGAATTAGCACAGGAACTTTTATGACTAGCAAACCAAGGACAATATGCCTTAAACTGCTCTAATGTCGGTTTGAGAGTAGAATATGAAGGGTGGTTTCTCTGCCTCTTATAGGAATAGGTTCTTTGGGTACTTCAGGAATTTAGTATTGCACTTTTAGAAAGTTTGGAGGCTTCCAACTAGGATTGTGCCGATTGGCGAACGGATCATACTGTATCTCGACAACTGAAGGGATGATCGACGATTGTTTTGTCATTCACTGATATCAAGGCTATTGTAACTAACGTACTATCAGATGTACTATTAGATGTTATAAAAATGATCTCTACTGAGCATTTAGAGGGGTTTCTATTGGAGTGGCATGTCCGCCCGCTGAGCTCTGATAATCAGCACGAGTGAACTTTAAATCCTTAATTACAAACCAGTTTGCCAGTGACATAACTCTCCCCACCCCCTCCTACTCCTACCGCCTCCTGGCTATCCAATCTTGAGTAACCACGATTGGGCGATATGAAAATAGAAACCATCGGCCAACCCTAAAGAGATGAGAGAAGAGAAGAATGGTGATATATCCAGACTTTTCTACACTCTCATCACTCCTTAGAACCTTCCTGCCTAGTAAACATCCACACCTTTCAAACTCCTTATAGAGTGTAACCTGGTTATAATGGAGGCTACTTGGTTATTTAGGTTGGAGTAAGGAGATCACTGATGTATTTTTCTTTTGTCTTCTTTTTATATCTCATTATGTTAAGGTAACAAATATCCATTGTATTAGGATAAATTGTAAAGCCTAGAGGGGAGGTTTTACTATAAGCCCTTTGGAGTTTCTTACCTCTGCTCCACAATCCATACTGTTTGTTATATAATTTTGTTTTTATCACTTCCTTTGTGTTAATAGACTAAACTAATTATGGTTTATTCCAAAAAAAAAACTTGAGGTTTGGTATGTGTGTTAATCGTTAGTTGTTGCAGCGAGATGTTTTCTTCCCCGCCCTAACTATAAACCCTCCATCTAGGCAAAAAAAGCACAAATTGTCAAAATTTGACGTGAATTAGGAGCAGAAAGGAAATCTTTTTATGTAAGAGACATCATCATCGAGCCTTGGAACCAGTTTAAAGTACAGTAGCAACATATCACTCCCAAAAAAATACAATATTCAGGACATGTACAGAAATATCATAATACATACTTAGGGAAAGAGAAGACTATATATACAAATATCCACTCATTTAATCCCCTAACTATGAAAGTCATTTTGACGCTGTGATTAGCAACTCTAATTATTGGATCTTTCATCATTTCGAAAATCATTTTATCATTTTATCAATGCTCAAAAACCTCAAAAAGGCATGTTTAAATGCAAATCTTTAAATAAACTTTGATTTTTTTGTTTTATCACTTTTGTATGTGATCAGAGTAAAACCCACTGATTGACCCATTGTGGTATTACGTTTAAAAAACAAATCATGAAAGTAAATCATTTTCTTTGATTATGAGCAAAACATTGCGTGTGCCAACGGCAGAAAAGAGTGAAATCAGAGTGAAAGCCTCCGACAAAAGCATGTTTTGCTTCGGTTAAAAAAAAAAAATGCAATTTTGAAGTCAAGAGTAAATGAATTGGTACGAAGGTCACTGTGCTGGGTGAGGGAGGGACTGTTGTACAGAAAGGAGGAGTAGGTGTCCTTGTGAATAATCACCGCAGCCGGAGTCATCTAGCCGGCCCTCGTCTTGAGGAGTTAGAGGACACAACATTAGATGGCCTGTTTTTCCACTGTTTTCAAAAACAGAAAGGCTATTGTGCTCAATGAGGCATCGCCCTCCATAGGACAACTAATGGCTTGCATGAGGCGGAGTGTCTGGACTGTAAATCTACCAGCTCTCCATCAGTATGATAAACAGTGGTGTGGTATGGCAGTAAAGGCTGGACAAGCAGTCACAGGGGCTTTTGAACCGTAGAGAGGTTCAAACATTAGCAAAAAAATATCATCACTTCCTATTTAGCCAGAGTCCCAGTGACCTTTAGCCTGCAGTGATTAATTCCACTTCCTGCTTGTAATGTTTGTCAGCAGACGCATTATGTAATAGGCATTATGCTGCAATACCTTATAATGCATTAGAGATGGATTACATGGAGGATCATGCTTTACACAATGCATTGGTGGAAAAGGTAAGATAACATTAGGATAGGCTCTTGAGTTGTGTCTGTCCGGCTGCTGGAAGAGACAATACATCACCCTCAGGGACAGAGGCCGGGTGTGTGGACTTCAAAGATGGATGAGATTTATCTCAAAGGTCAGCGGTGGACGTCCAGTATTGTGTCGGATGCTGCTAAACAGAGTCCGATTTATTATAACGTCAAACAAACATCCACTCTACATTCACACTTTCACCCACAAAACATCTCTGTTGACTTCCCTAAGGTGTTCTACAAGCGGGCGGACATGGCCATCGGCTCGCTGACCATAAACGAAGAGCGCTCAGAGATTATTGACTTCTCGGTGCCGTTTGTGGAGACGGGGATCAGCGTGATGGTGGCCAGGAGTAACGGGACTGTCTCACCATCTGCCTTCTTAGGTGAGAAACTCCTCTGTGCTTCCCTGAGGTAATGAAGACATATGGATGTGGATGCTTTTGCCTTTGCTTGAAAACATGTGCTCAATTTAGCTATCGATGGGGCATTGTGGTGGTTCACTGGGATCGCAATGGCACTGGTTCCTTCCCCTCATTTTCTGTGACCTCTGGTTACTCTTTAAACTTGTAATGATTTTAATTAATCAAATATCATTTTTATGCTTATATATTTTGAAAATGTTTCATAATCTGTCATTTAATTTGTCTTATCTTATTTATATAATGTATTATATGTGTATATATATATATATATATATATAAATAAAAGGATAACATTTTTTGTATTTTTTTTATTCTTTATATAATACCATATTTTGTATATTATGTGTATATTAATTTCTGGCCAAGGTCAACAGATGAATTTTTTCCTTTGTCCTCTTGACGTTCTGGGTCATTTACAGATGTTTAATTGATCAGTAGGCATTGCATTGTCCAAATAAAAATAAAATAAAAACATGAAAATCAAATCAAAAATATGATCAATATTGTACCTCCAGGACATTGATAATTATATATAAACAAATCCGTGTTATAGGCTTTTCATTTTGTAGGATAGAATTCAGCTTCCTTTAATGCTGATATGACATAAATTCATGATAGTAGTAGAATCAATTGTCTTTGTTTTAGTTTGCCCAGTTTTTCTTCATCGCCACCAACAGGTGAAGTCTGAATGTTGAGTGTCTCAGTGAGCTCTTCTTTCCGCCTGACCTCTGTCATCTGTCCCTGTAGAACCATACAGTCCAGCGGTCTGGGTGATGATGTTCGTCATGTGTCTGACTGTCGTGGCCATCACAGTCTTCGTCTTTGAATACTGCAGTCCAGTCGGGTACAACCGCAGTCTGGTCAGTGCCAAAGGTGAGTCTCGCCTCCCTCCCTCGTCCATCTGCTGATCCTCTCTTCACAACCACCACAGGGTAGAAGATGAGAGTGTGGCTGCTTTATCAGCAATAGTTGTTTGCTTTTTTAAGTTCAACTAAAAGCACGTACATACCTAGAAACTGCAGAGAGAAACTGTACATACAGAGTTGATGTCTATAAACTGTAGAGAATCAGAGTTTTCTTTTTCAGTTTTTTGCTGAAAAACAACACAGAAAACGGTCTCTTGAAAGACAAGTCAATATGTTGACCATTCTGTTGCAAGAAGACACTACAGGTGGCAGTACATGAGATCTAACATGATTCTGGTTTAGTTAGGGGTCTATGTGAAAGTACACTGAGCTCTAAATTTAGGTCTACCCTCAACAACCCTAACCTTCCATATTTTCAGAAACTGCATCATCATCAGTAAGTAAATTGTGGAGAATAGTGCACTGGAAAAGATAGAATACAACGTACTGTATGTTTCCATTTGGGGTTTTAATTTTTATTTTAAAACCAGCAGTTAAGATGCATTTTCAAACATTAAAATAAAAAGGATAATTTTTCTTTTTACTTTTGTCATAATGCTGAAAAAAACGGATTTTCATATGCTTAAGTGAATTAATTTCAATATTGGCATCCCTGAACTTCCACATACAGAGATGACAGAGTCTCGAGAGGATTTAGAGAACATGTGAAATCCGAGCGTATTTACAGTGGCCACATATTGGAACAATGCCAGGAAAATTGAGATACTGCAGTTTCATTTCAGAGCCATGTGGTCTATAAAACATCTTATCATGGATGAAGAAAGGCCAAAGGGGCTACGCTCATGGCGTGGCTTCTCATCTTTGTATGTATTTTAGGGTGTTTTGCATACAAGATGCCAAAACGGTGACGTTGTCATTGCATAACAACATCAAACCGATTGTATACATTTTAGTTTAGACATGTAACTGAGTTATCTTTCAGACAACCATACAAGGCAGCTGCTTCACTGCTGTTGTGTGTTATTGTCTTCCATAAGTCAGTCTGCTGACATTTGATTTCAAGTTAAGGATGTAAGATTTTCTTCATGGTAATGGCAACACAGACAGATTCCCATTTGCATTGAAATACTACAACAATAACACCTGCATACACAGTGGTGCTGACAAAAAACCCAATACAGCTTCTGTCAAAATTTAAACAGCTTGACTTGTGGACAGAGCAACACACAACACTGTTACTCAGAAAGACACCTCAGTTCAGTCAAAACTCAGTCACGTATTTAAACTGAAATGTATACAATATACCTACAAAAACAGATTTGGTGTTAAGCAAATCGCATGTTTTTAACAATGCTCTATTTAATTTACATTAGAGAACATGAAATCTAAACTAAAAGGAGTGTAAATAAGCCGATTCAAGAGACTTTCCTTTGGTCATTTGTTCAACCTACATTTCGGCAATGTTTCCTCACAAGGGAGCTTTTGCACTCATACAAATAGTAACAGTAGTATGATGTTACACTGCCAAAAACCTGGATGGTTCAGCATACAAAGCAGGTGACATCTTCACAAGTGAGCTCAGGTAGCATCGGCTGATTTTCCTCAAACCTTAACCAAAAAGTTTTTCCTTGTCTAAAGTAGTTCATGGAGGAGGCACATCAAAATACACTAGAGTTTAGAGCTGCAGCGATTAACCGCTTAGTTGTCAACTATAAAATTAAACTATTTAAATGCAACTATTTTGATAACCGTTTAATCGGTTTGAGTAATTTCTTTAAGAAAAATTCTGATTCTAGCTTCTTAAATGTGAATATTTTCTGGTTTCTTTACTCCTCTGTGACAGTAAACTGAATATCTTCGAGTTGTAGACAAAACAAGACATTTGAGGACGTCATTTTGGGCTTTGGGAAACACTGATCAACATTTTTCACCATTTTTTCAACCAAACAACTAATCGATTAATCGAGAAAATAATCGGCAGATTAATCAACAATGAAAATAATTGTTAGTTGCGACCCTGCTTGAGTTATTTTTGGAAAAGTCATATGGTCCATACACTTATTTTATTGTTTTGGTAGCATAGCCATTGTACAGTGATGCTTGTACGTCCTCCAACATTGTCCGCTGTGTATCGACTGATACCGAGTCCTGTCCATCCTCCCCAGATCCCGGAGGCCCCACCTTCACTATCGGGAAGTCCGTGTGGCTGCTGTGGGGAATCGTCTTCAACAACTCTGTCCCCATTGAGAACCCAAAGGGCACCACCAGTAAGATCATGGTCCTGGTCTGGGCTTTCTTTGCTGTCATCTTCCTGGCTTCCTACACAGCCAACCTGGCAGCCTTCATGATCCAGGAGCAATACATCGACACGGTCTCTGGACTGAGTGACAAAAAGGTACGGCGCTCTGTCATTGTCATTGACAGTCCTGTGTGTGTTGTCAGGCGTGTTGTTGTGTTTGATGTACAGCTTAGGAAAAACACAAAGTGGTCTATTTTGGGTGTGTAAACAGTGTGAGGTAGAGCTACGATAGGCAAATATCCAGAAGTGTCAATGTCATGGCTGTGACTTTTCCCTTTCCCCGCAAAATATAAAAGGGTTCATAGAGTAAGTGGTGAAATTGAATTACATCCCCGGATTCTTTAGATGTGGTTGTCTGTGAAAAGCCTATGAAATGTAATACATAAGTGGATTTTCTGGGCGGACGGTGATTATAAATTTTAGTATTATCTTATGCATATTTGTCTGGCCTGAGGATGTGTTTTATAGGAGTATTGACAAGGAAATCCATGTTAAACCGCCAGCACAATAAATGGTTTCTAGACTCTTTGCTCGCAGGCAACTGAAGGGATTAAAGAGGCATCTGAGGAAAAGACCAAGCTGTCCACTGCTCATTACGATTCTGGCAAAGTCATTTACAATTCTCGTCTCATTATACATTAACTCGGCTATGCAGAGAAAGAAACAGAACCATTTTGACAGCGAGTCCATAGATTATTGAACAGCAGTCGGCATGGCAGCGTGGAGGGAATGCAGGGTTGAACTGCTGTTTGTCCAGCTGTGCAGAACCCTTCAGGTTAAGTAAATGTAAATGAGGTACAAGAGGAAGCCACAGAGAGTGACCTTGTATCAGAGGAGGGGGTGATGAAGACGCGCAGGACGGCTCTAAGGACACTGCGCTGTGTTAAGGCAGATGATTACCTCATCCCTACAGAACAGACACTTCACTTATAAGCCCTCGTGATGGGGTAACTCATCATGTTAACTCTGACATCACCCAACCTCTTTCAATCCACCATTCGGGTCCGACGCGCTACATCTCTGTCCTATGTAGTGCAGTGAGGTGTATGCAGAAAATGTCAAGATATAGCAACATAGCTTCACAGTAGGCTACATGGAGGTCAAACACTTTAAGCAGCCATGTTTATGTTGTTTAAAGTGTTTAAAGACGTTGTGTGGTCTTGCAAATAATCAGTTCCCTCTCAGACGTCAAGGTCAAAGTAGTAGAATGTTGTTGTAGCACTGCAAAAGCTTTTAGATGGGAGGTTGTAGCACGTGTTTGGTTGTACTGTGTAAGTGACTTTGGATGATCAGGAAGCACTCATATACATAGGGATGGGAATCGAGAATCAGTTCCTGTTGGGTACCGGTTCCTTGGAATCGCATGCCACTGCGACTATCAATTCCTCCTGTTGATGCTTTCTGACAGATGCACATGCACAATGACGTATGCACGCTGTATCATATTTTTGTTTGTTTGTGATCGGAGCCATGGCGGAGAAAATCCGAACACTTGGAGCTAACAGTTAACGAGACAGTTAGCAAGAAAATAAATACGGTTGTTTTAGTCACAGAGGGACACAGTTGTCACAGCGATATAAAATAGATATTAGGGAGGGAAATGTTTAACTTCCTAACACTAGCTCTAAGCAGCTTATAATATATAATCAAAGCTACTAATGCCAAGATTTTTTAATCAAAGCAAATATTTAAATAAAAATACAATCATTTATTTCCTATTCATATGAATGGTGTGTTTTTATGCAAATAACCACTATAAATGTCAATAACAAGGTAAAACAAGAAAACATTTAGAATTTTTGACAGTTTACACTGACTTCAGGGAGGCTGAAATTATTTTTTGGGATGGTGAAAATCTTTCTTTAGTCTTGCCTGAGTTTGGCATTTTGGCCGTTGCCATCTTGATTTTTTGCAACCAGAAGTGACACAACAGGGTGGAGCTAAGTACAACTGAACACTGAATAAGACATTTTTAGGGCGACCAAAATGTTAAATTAACTTTCATGAACTGAAAACACACTGTGAAAGGGTTAAAGTTATAAGATGAAAACACGGACATCTCCCAGACCGGACAACGCTGTGGTTAGCAACCCATCACACATATATAAACTTGACCTCGAGAGATTGCTCAAGGTTTGATTGCAGATTGCAGAAGAAGTCTGGTTCATTTTCAAGATGTCTAGAGATGATATTACCCCTTTTCTCATACATAAACTTTAGCTCAAATTGTCCCTCTGCTAATGTACTGAGAACATATTTGCATAAGGTTAATGAAAAAGTGCAATTTTGTCGATTGCATTTCCACCCCGTCTCACTCTCTGTCCTCACAGCTAATTAAATGCATATAGAATTCCCAAAAGCAAAAGGATAAAATGTTAATTTCTTACTGCAGACAAGGATATTTGGAGTCCTTTGGACACAGTGTCTGACTGTTTGGTCTTTGAATTGTAGAGCTCGATGTGTAAATTAATAGAGCAAGAGGTCAGCAGGATAACTAGCAGACAAGCACTTGGGAGTTGAGGCAGAAATCACACAAATGCCAAGGTGGTGAATGTCATTGTATTAATATCTCAGAGCTTTTTATCTGGACCTTACAGCTTGTATGGTGCTACTAAATGACAGAAAAGTGCATGGTAATGAAGTCACGAAAACAACCAACTGGGTGATGGTACAAACTGAATGTGATTATATATTCAATCCATCAATATCACAGATCATTTTTTGTCATTATCAATCCTTATTCTACCTCTCTCGGCAGTTTCAAAAGCCACAGGAGCAGTACCCTCCGTTCCGCTTTGGTACGGTCCCAAATGGCAGCACAGAGCGCAACATAAGGAGTAACTACCCCGAGATGCACTCCCACATGGTCAAATACAACCAGAAGGGAGTAGAGGATGCCCTTAACAGCCTCAAAACAGGGTAGGTGTCAGCCAAGGCTCGTAAAAATATATTTACAGAGGAACTGCGAGCCAAAGCGGAGCCAAATAGTTATATAACGGCCATTTGAGTAAATCTCCTTTTGTCTTTACCCCTACTAGGAAACTGGATGCCTTTATCTATGATGCTGCTGTGCTGAATTACATGGCTGGCAAAGATGAGGGCTGCAAGCTGGTGACCATTGGCAGTGGGAAAGTGTTTGCCACCACTGGTTATGGCATCGCCCTGCAGAAGGATTCCCGCTGGAAACGACCCATCGACCTGGCCCTGCTCCAGTTCCTGGCTGATGGTAAATTCTTCATATATATATATATATATACAATAGATGCTGAGTTTCACAGAATATTGCCAGTAATGCTATTATAACTGGATTTGCACTTTGTCCATAAACTTGAATAATTGGATAGGAAGAGACAAAATATTACTGTAGTAAAACTTGTCCAAATGAGACGCGTCATAAATGCATGTCAATAAAACCAAGTTTCAAGAGGCGATTTAAAATGTGACACTTATTCTGCTAACCTAAGCTCCTCGGGCGAGTTATTACGAAGCCTCGGGCAAAAGCCTGGTCACCTTTGGCAGAAAATATGCAATAGATGGTAAGAGGAATAATACAGCACATTGCATAATATGACAAATTGATTGGCCACACACAAAATTCTGTGATATTATTACTTAGCAGCAAAATCGTGTGATTTAGACTGAAACCTATTTTATTTTTGGTGACAAAGATTAAGACAACGACTGGAATAAAACACACAAAAATAAAATAGGGAAAATATTTAGTATTCACCGGGGGACATCCAGTGATTTAACAACTTGGCAGATCATCAGTAGCTTTATGCTCCTGTGTAAGACTGCCATGTTTTTTTTTGGCAAAGTAAAAATGAAGATGGGAAAGCAGAAAAACAACAAAGTCTCCTAGAAATTACCTTTGTGGGTGGATGGTGGCTGTACAAAGCAGAGGACTTCCACATCAATACCAGGGTCACTGCAGACATTTTCTGTATTAAACCGAGATCATGATCTTTCCCTAAAACCAAGTAAACTTAAACCAAATGCTGTCACTACCTAAACATAACTATAAAAAAGCTTAACAATACTGTAGTTACTACAAGCAGATATTGTATTGCAAGATTGGATATTTGTGTTGAAAACAAATGAAATATGTTTTCATTGAGATACGTTCAGTATCAGCAATTTTGCAACTCTCCAGATATGTTAAATAAGAACATTTCCTCGTTATGTTAGTAGAATACATAACCCGGACAACGTTACATTTCCTCCAAAACTGCTGGTTCATCAAGTTGTTTTTTTTCCAGACTTGTCTATTGTTTTAAGGGGTCACAAGCTGAAAAGATGGGAACCGTTGCCTTATACTATTTTTTACGTGCAAATTTCTAGCAGCCATTATTTGCTTTTCGTCTCTGAGAAGAACAACAACTGCTGTCTACTTAAAAAATTATAAATCAGGATAAGGGATGTCTCAAGACCAGAAACTTAGTGGTCCACACCAATACCAGTGAAATTCCATGATTCCCGATAACCAATTCAATACCACGGTAAAAAACAAAACAATATATCCCATGTGCTAACTTCAACATACCTTCCTTTATTACCGTTTGCATACTGTTGCGAATTTATTATTAATCCCTGATGATCCGCCTCAAGTTTCTCACCAAAAGCTAAATTTTACAAGAGTACATTTGAACACATAACGTTATAATTTACCTTCGCCCAATACTTGTATTTACTCAATACGCATCATAATGTAATTCAATACAACCTCCGTTAACGTTAGCGGTTAGTTCCGTTATTTAGCCAAGCAGGACTGCGCTGCCCACCGGCTGCTAACAGCTAACGTTAACTAGCTCTCCTCCTGCCGATTTCAACTCGGATTTGTTGTTCACAATGTAGCATTATCAGGGAAATTTCCAATTGTCCCCGGGACAACGTTAGTCTCGAGCCTTGATGGTACCTGCCGTACTGTAAAAAAGCGAGTACCGTCACGTTTTCAGAATTTTGGCATCGACTTATCAGTTCTCGTGACATCGCTAGTCAGGATTGGTTCTGGATTCACCGAATCACAAACAGAAGAACTGTACAGCCTTATGCAGTCGTACCTAGTGTACTGGTTATTTGAGAGATTTCCCATGCAGATGCATTTTATGAGATGCTGGAGGGTGATTCATTACTCACTCAAAGCCCCCAAATAATACCAGAGTTATACAAACAAGTCTGTATTCTGTGCTCCTCGCCCACAGGTGACACACAAAAGCTGCAGACCGTCTGGCTCACAGGCATCTGCCGTAATGAGAAGAAAGAGGTGATGAGCAGTAAGCTGGACATTGACAACATGGCGGGGGTCTTCTACATGCTGCTGGTGGCCATGGGCCTGAGCCTGCTGGTTTTCGCTTGGGAACATCTGCTCTACTGGAAACTACGACATTCAGTCCGCAAGTCAGAGCGCTTGGACTTCCTCCTAGCTATCAGCAGAGTAAGTCAGTCTTATATATAAAATACTGCACTCATATTACTACAAGTAAGGGATACTGTATAGCAAGCTGGTCATTGTTGTGAAATAAACATGCATCGCCCTGAAAGGGTTTATTTCACAACAATGACCCGCTAGCTGTACATTATCCCTCTTATTACACGGCTGCTTACTTCAATAAGTAAAAAGAAATCAATAATTTGACACAAAAATGGTCTGCCAGAGTGTGACATTAGAACTGCCTCCACAGCGACAGTCTGTTATACATAGCAACGGCCTGCTATAAAGAAATAACAGACCGTAGAACAACATGATTGACCAATCAGAATCGAGTATTCAACAAAGCTGTGTAATAATATGTTTTATTATCTTCATACAATTCACATTCAACTATTTGGTCTACGATATTAAAGAGGTAACTGCAGCAAAGTTTTGTAGTGCAAGGATTAGGTCTCATTTTATAGCATCCACTGAGTCGTGTTAAAGTATATTAAATGCCACCCAAGTAACAAAACACTTTTTGCAGACAGAAGTTGCAGAGAATGTTAATATGTGACGGCCTGGCTACATGAAAAAAAACCTGCTGTTGCCTTCTGTGATATCCTTCAAGACGTAGGTTCAGAAATATTGGCAATGCAGTAAGTCAAATCAGTACACAGCCCGAATAGGTCAAGGGCAGCAACAATAAAAACAGATAGTAAAATCAAATGAGTTTAAAGCAATAAAAGGACTTCATAGATATTTGCTGGGATATTGTGATGGCCGTGATCCCTGTGAAATTGAATTTAAATTGCCCCATTAAAAAACCTTCATCTGTGTGTCGACAGTCGTCAGAGATGAGATTAAGTATTCCAAACAGATACACGATTTGAAAGTAAAATAAAGCCGGTGGGATAAAAACGGAGAAACAAATAGCAAAGTGCATGATCAGCAACTCAGTCGCATATGTAGGAGCATGTTTTTAAAGATCGAGCTGTGTGCAAAGAACATTTCAAACACAGCAACAAGAACATGAAACTAGACCTGGGCGATAATTCTATATGATCATTTCTCGTCTTTCAATGGAATCGTATTGTGATGAAATCAGACAATCCACAATTACATCGTCTAAATTGATAACAAATGTCTCAGAAATATCAAACTCCGTTAAATCAAACTATTCTCTTATTGTGATTACTCTGTATTAGTGTGCAGGTATGTAAATATAGTCAGTCTATAGCTGGAAATATTTATTTTCTCTATATGTTCACATGAACCTGTTATGTTCATTTTGCAGTAAAGTTCTTAATTAAATGAGAAAATACTCAGTAATTTTCATGTGTCAAGTTTTTAATTCACACAGGAGTATACACAAATAGGTTTTACCATGTGGATATTTCATATCACGGTAGTAAATCACAGGTTTCATCGTGTTAGGATAATATATCGATTCTTTGGACAAGGACACGATATTTGCAGATATCAAGTCTGCCACGATACGATTTTGATTTGATTTAATTCAGGGGTCTGCGATTGATATGAGACAATATCATATGTCCATTTAACACAATCAGTTACATTTATGCTACCTCACAAAAAGCAACTGAAATATGATTTGACAATTTCATAACTGGGCTCTTCCAGAAATTTAAATGAACATCAATGTATTCTTTTTAATAAAAAGAATAAATGTAAAGTGGGAATTTAAAAAAAAAGGTTAATCTTAAAGATGACGATATGTATCGATATTTTCACTTTGCATCGATGATATAGGATCGTTGATCAGTGAATTGATATATCGATCCAGATCGATGCATCGTTACACCCCTATTTCATATAGACTATTTATTTAATGAATTATCAGAAAACATGCTATATCGCGATATATATCATTATCAAGATATGCCACCATCTATATTGGGATAGAAGATTTTGGCCACACCGCCCAGCCCTACATAAAACTACCAAAAACAACAATGAATATCTTTTTTGCAATGACAACTCATTTGCTCAGTAAGTTATTAGAAATTTCATAAAAATTGAACAAACTTAATTCAAGGTGACTGTAAAACCCGATTGAAAACCTTCGGGAGTTTGTTGGTTCATTCTGGTATTTGATGAGGCTTAAAGATCATAATTCACCCTCCCGTCTCTCCGCAGGGCATCTACAGCTGCTTCAATGGAGTAGAGCAAAGTGACCACAACGGCAGCATGCCGAGTCCGGACGTCACTACCAACTACACACAAGCCAATATGCTAAAGATGCTTCAAACAGCCAAGGACATGGTGTCCTCTGCCAGAGTGGAGAACTCTCTAGACAATGCCACCAAAACAATAGAGAACTGGAGCAGGCGGGGAGGCGATAATGTGCGGGTTGGCCTGCCACCCAGAGTGACGACCACAGACATGGTTCATGGCCGTCTGCCCTATATCTCCAGCATCGCAGACAACCACTCCCCATACCCTCAGAGGGCCCTTACACCCACCTTCCCGATTCATTACGGGGACAGCGCCACCCAGCCCCTCCTGGATAAGCCCCGAGTGGTGACCCGACCCACCCCGCTCCGCTACACGCTGCCCTCCCGCAACAGCCAGCATGTCTTAGAGAGGACTCTGCCCATCTCCAGCCTCAGCAGTCCTCACATCGCCATGCGGGACCCCCTTCCTCCCTCCGGTACTTCTAACCCCCACCACAGCAGCAGGCTGTATGTGGAGAACCAGGCCCGGCACCCCACGTCCCCTTTTGTTCCTTACAGGGAGTTCCAGGTGCCCGACATCTACGTGAAGCACAAAGGACCGCTGAGGAGGAAGTTCAGCTACCCCCCTGACTGTGTGAGCCGGAGGAGGCGGTCCCATAGCTATATGTTTGATGCTGCAGACCCCAGAGTTAGAGGCGACTACGATGAACCTCGATCCTGCCTTGCTGAGTTGAGGGCCAATCACCTCCTGAACAACCACGCCCCTGTTGCTGCTGCCATGGCCTGCGCTCCAGGACACTACCCAGGCGGCAGCACAAGCTGCAACTCCTGTATGAAGTCCTATCTGGAGCCTGAAATGGAGGAGATACCACTCCTGGGGAAGGACAAACTAAACCGCCGCGCCTCATTCCTCAAAGCCACGTGGGGCAACGACCGGATCCATCAGGTAGACGAAACAAAGCCCTCCACATCCACATCCTCCGCCCGCGTAGACATGCCTGACATGTTTCCTCGGGTGGTAGTGGCCAACCCAAAGCCCCACAAGCTATACGGCAGTCTGGGGCACAACCTGTCCTGCTACCCCTTGGCTGCTGAGCCTGCCTACTTGGACCCAGCCCACATGGGCTCCTACCCTTACAAGCAGAAGCTCAAGTACTCTGAGTCCACCCGGCTGCCCTCTTACAGGGAAGCCATCCTGCAGAATGCCGCCGCCCTGCGCCGCTCGTCCTCCACGGTGGTGCACAGACACTACTCCACCTACCTGAACTCATACACAGACTTACCGGTGTATGTGGGGCCACTGGCCCAGGGACCGTCCCAGTTCTACAACAGTTCCAAGGACATGTGCCACTTGTTTCCCTGTACAAGCCACTGCCCGGATAACGCGGCAATGCTGCCTCGTATGAGCGACAGGCAAGTGGTTTACCACAACAATATGTTTGGGGCCTACGATGGCACAGGGAAGAGGGAAGACCCAGGCTCTGGGAACAGAGAGCGGAGGCAGGTGTTGGTGGCGCGCAGAGTCAACAGTCCCTATGTGCCAAAGCCCTGGGGCAGGGTATCCAGTCTGGAGTCTGAGGTCTGAGCCCCCATCCTTACTGGACCTCCATCAGGCTCTCAGACTGAGCCCCGCTAATGAGGGGCATGCCTGGGGGTTCTCCTCCTCAGCCTCTGGTTAAAGCAAAAATTAAACTCTACACCAATAGTGTATTTGAGAGTGTTGACTCTCAATTATCAGTGCAATAATATCTTGGGCAGCGACATGTAAAGGAGAAGACACTGACAAGCAAATTACTGCTGGGACTTTGTAAGCCAAACTTAAAATATTAATAAAAGAAAAGGCAATGTTGAAAAGTATTTAATACATAAGAATTTAACCTGTTGATTGTTATTTAAAGGATTTATAAATGCTGTGTTGCTATGTGAAAGATTTCTGGGAGACAATATACTGTAGCCTCTCGATCTGATTAAGACTTGAGACATTTCTTTTTCTCATTTTTTTTTTGCAAATCATTGCAGCGCCCACCATTTCAATTGAGAGATGAATTATTAAGATAATTTTGTGATCAAACAACCGACATGTCGTCCGTGAATTTTTCTAAGTCCACGACCTTGGGTGCGCGCTTTCTGCTCCGTTGGTCATTCATGTAATTTGAATGGGATTTAAAAAAGGGAAAACCATAAAAAGCATCACGTGTATTACCATTGTTACACTACCCTTTAATAAAGAACAAGGTCATCTCAAGGGCCTTTTGGAATCATCTGTCATCTCAATCTATATGTTAAACATGCTCTCACATCGCAGAGTGATATAATGAATGTGACTCATATCGTACACACAATCTATTATTTCAATCTGCCAACTTTCAGAGCGGATGATTATGTGAATTCGTTATATGTTCAAAGTTGATATTGAGACCTTTGGCACTGTGTGCTCCAACAAAGTGCTTCTAGCCATTAAAAGGAACAGCTTATAGAGAACCGAGATAGATAAATCTGAAGCCACCAATTCACTTGACATGCAGCAGGAAGCTAGCACGTGTCAGCCATGCAGCAGACAATTTTTTAAGTTATGCATATTGAAATCACAAAGACACCATGGTTTGAATCAGACATGCTGTTCTTATGAAATATAATATGGTGTTGATAAGCAGCAGATGATCATCAGTACGTGGCTATGAGCTTCAGATAGGCAGTGGAGCTGCAGTGTAAACCATAAAACAGAAGTTCGACAGTTTAGTTGCAATTATGATATGATAAACAGGGAGAGTTTAAACTAGGGCTGCATAATTAATCGAATATTAATCGCTATCACGATTTTGGCTTCCCAAAATTAAATGAACATGATCGACTGCGATATTGACATTTAAAATGCATGCTCTTCTCGTAGAAAACTCCGCTGTATATCAAATCAAGCGCTTACTAAACTAAACAGCAAGCCACCAGGGGGCGATCCAGATGTTTTGGCTTCACTTTTGGGGAGCCGTCATGCCGCTGTGCGTGCATCCTACAGCGGCAGCCTGTGACAAAACTTTCCTGAAAGTTGCGGCTGCAGTCCAGACTAGAAGAGTAATATACTGTAGAGCAGACGAGCAAAGTAAAAATGCACTGCATTTCGGTGAAGAAGAACCATATTTTAAGTCTTATTTTGACTTAAAATATAACATAATTAGCAGGAATGTAGCACAACATGGAGGTGAAAGCATCATTGTGCTGTTTATTTTAAAAGGGACTGTTTGTAACTTCTTACACGTATAAATCAATCCGGGTTGGTGTCCCATGCGCGCTCGCATATGCAGCTCGCATATGCGCGCTCGCATATGCGTGCTCGCGTGTGGCTACGCTGTTCAGACCAAAATATATATGCAAAACAAGTTAACGTACCGCCCTGAATAGTCATGTTTCCATCCCTAAAGCAAAATAACCTCAACCAAAAGACCAGTTATAGCGAGCAAGTGAGCAGTGAGAGGAAACAATAACAAAATCAATCCAACGCATAACACATAATATTCAACATCAGTGTTCATATTCCATCACTGCACAAACAAAAGCATAGCAGTGTGAAACAACAAGCAAAAGAAGATTACCGTAGGTCAGCCACCACAAGAAAATTAATTCACGATTAATACCAAATACCACAAATATTGCACATACAAAACAGCAGCACAAGAGCTGAAATTGACAGCCATAGAGCTGCATACAGCAACAAAAAACATTAACCAGCAGCGTGAGCAGCCATATTTCTGAGCATACAAACATAAACACAGAATATGCATACAGACACAAAAATTAGCTTCATACTTGAAAGGGCATTATTATGAAGAACTGTCCAAATATTACATGAAATAACTATGTGGCAACAACAACACTGGTGTTTACATCCCTATAGCCAACATAGAGTATTACCCTTAGCCTCAGGGATGGTTACAAAACAACAACAACAAGCTGGAGGGGGATATAATGCAAAACCAATACATCCCATAATACTCACTACTCCAACATCCTTTGTCATAATTGATCACAGCAAAAGCAAGAAAGCATCATTATACACGTGCCAAACCACAGCCAGAGGAAAATTAGCTCACTCACAAAACAAATCAATTCGGAATTGATAGCACTGCAAATCTGTGCATTCATAACAGCAGCAACACAAGAGCAGCAGAAACAGCCGGCAGTCAGCAGCATATTTACAAGCACACCAACAGTGACTGAACAGAGACAAGACTGTGTCCTAGTCCATGCCACATAATTGTGTACAGCATGCACTATATACTAATATTTATAGTATATTTTTGAAGTTAGCGTACAAGAAATATTTAATGTTTTAACAGGAAGTGATACATACTGTATACTATACAATATATGCCATTTTTGAAATGCCGATGTTTTCCAAAGATATAATACTTGTTTTTGTGTTTTCTGCAATTTATATATTTTTTTGCAGCTGTGAATAGCTCCTCCATTTCTGTGTAGAATATAAACTTTTTTCAGAGTGAACACCATACTAAAAGCCTCCAATGTGAAGTATGGAATTGGGACACAGCTGTGAATTCCCAACAAACATGTTAGCACAAGCAGCAGAGCCTTACCTTGCTGGAGAGAGTCTGTCTGTCAGGGAGTCAATTCTGGAAAGTACATCCATGATTCCAAGCTGCATGGACAGGAAAGAATATAGATAGTAATTAGTAAGCCAATATTATAGAAAATAATTATGTGAACTCACCCAATTGTGTTTACATTATTAAAGCCAACATATATCATTGCCCTTAGCTTCAGAGGCCTGTACTACAAAGCAGGATTTGGGGTTAGCGAGGTAACTTCAGGTTTTACGTCCTGCGTCGGTGGTTCACTTCTTACCGGGGCAGATCGCCATGGTAACTTATGCTGAACACCTAACCTGCTCTGGAGCAGATTACGTTCCAGATAAGACATCAACTCGTATAAAAGCACCGCCTACTGACCAATCAAAGCTCGGTGCGCGGATCGTAAGATAATATTACACAAATACAAAGAAGTTACAGTCATAATCCAGGCTAAAAAAAAACACAGTTTAAACTGACAAAATCGTCGACTGTGTGAATGCATAAATTAATAGGTTTATAATATCACTGCCCCATGTAGAGCACAATAGATCTGACTACATGTGTGTATTCCATTAAATTAATGTGCTGCATTGGTGTATTTTTATAGCGTGTATGACAATATTTTAGCCTTATTCTTTCAGCTGCAACCACGACGGTGTGAAACTTGGGAGCAATTAAAAAAAAAAAAAAAATTAATAATACGTAATACGAGTTTCACACCACTGGGGTTGGAGAGGCATCTGAAAGAAAGTTAAATGGTCTTACACGCTATAATTTCCCCAAAGGGAATAATGAAGTATCTTCTATTCTATAAGCAACATATTAATGTAACAGAATACACAAAGTAATTATAGTCACATCTACTCATGCGTTTGATGGAACAGTGATATTACAAGTCTCTTCATTTACGCATTCACATGCAAATCGGCAATTTTTTTCTTTTGCCAGCTGTCCTTCCTTCATTTGGCAGCTTCAATTGTGTTGCTTTTAACCTGGATCATGTGTTTAACTTCTTCGTACATGTCTAATATTATAGTTTGCTCTTCCTTTCTAAAATATGCCGCTCTACCGACAGTAGACTTGTCCACGTCGGTCATATGCTGCAATCACCGCCCCTTTAATGGGACTCGCTCACAGTCAGATTGGGAAACACTGGGCTGACTTACCGAGTTGATAACCACAGTCGTAGGACCACTTAGCGGGATCTCGGTTGTTAGGGTTAGTGAAGCCAGATAGAAGATACCCTGGGTATGTTGAACATACAATGTTTGTAGTACAGGCCTCTGGACTGGTTACAGTGAGCTAAGAGGAAACAAAACAACAACAGTCTGGATTGCACTGCAAAACCAATTACTTATTACTCAAACATCAGTATCTCTTTTTCATCCCTGCACAAATGAACAGCATGAAAGCATCATACTACACATACCAAATAACAACCCAAAAAGAAATGCTGCATATCGATCCATAAACAGCAGCATTGGAGCAAATATTAGCAGCCAGCAGAAAGACATAAAACACAAGCAGCTGGACATCAAGCAGTGTGGGCAGCCATATTTCCAAACACATAAACAGAAAGTAAACAGAGCCAAGACATAAACTCACAATATGAATGGTTAGCAGTTAGGCAGCAGTCGCTGACAGTTAACTTTGGGAAGAAACAATGCGGTTCCAAACAGCATGGACAGGAAACTGCAGCTTGATGTAGTCTACAGCAGCCAGCAGCAGCAGTCCATCCAACACCTGCATCACTCCTCCAAAAAGCTGTAAAGAAGCAACATAATGGGACTGTTAGTATGCAAACGTCTTTATCAAATAGAGCCACATGTTAACTTATCGAAACAGTGAGTGGAGCATGGACAGTTTGAAATCGGTTGACCAGATCCCGACAAACCACATGTGGGACAAAGAGTATGCTTGTGTGGGACAATGTGGGACAAGTTATCTGAAAGGTAGTCTAAAATGTTGTTATAATTTCTATCCAACTTAAAAAATTAACATTTCTATTCTGCCCTTTACCTCGTAACATCTCTATGCTTTTCCCGAATGCATCCATAGATCGACACATCTCTTTGCGACGCACGTTTGAGACTCACATGAACTGTGTCGCTTCATGATGCTGTGTGAAATTGGAAAATAACTGGCAAAATTCGCGAAAAACTCTTGAGCATCGCCTTCCACCGACTTTACCCACTTATAAGTAGTTTCCCAGTCTTTGTTGTAGCTGCTCTTCCTTTTCTTTGTGGTAGTTTACAGCATATTCCGGCTAAATGTGCATACCTTGTGACTTTGTGGTGACACAGTTTTCCACGTTGGGCGTATAGCAAAGATGGTGAAATGATAACCTGCACTTGACCCACGTGTGCACAGTTTGTTTGTGAGCAAACACAACGCAGTGAAGACAGTCTTCCCTGCTTTCTTCACAGCCATTGGATATTTTTGAAAAGCGTCTGTCTTGCAGTGGTAGACTGTAGTGGACTAGAGCCAATGAAAATGTTGGACATCGTCTCAATATGTGGGATATGGGATGTGGGACAAGGGATAAAAATGCTGTGCAGTCCCTGATAAAGTCAGACACCTGGTCACCCTACAGTAGTTTGAAAAGGGTGTGTTTGATAGAACTGCTAAGCTGTGAAGTGTAGAGTCATGTGTGAGTGTAGCAGACATTCCAGTATTTGGATGTCTGGACTAAATAAAGTTGTGTCAAATATATTTATAGAACCCAATATCACAGACAGCAAATTTGCCTCAAGGGGATTTACAATCTATAAATTCCAGCATACACTCTCTGTCCTTAGACCAGGGGTCGGCAACCTTTACTATCAAACATTTGCAGTGAGGTATGGGGGGGTATTGAGGGAAAAAAAAATCTGAGATTTCGAGAATAAAGTTACAACTTACAAAAAGGCATAATATTACCAGAATAAAGTCATAACTTTACGAGAAAAAGTCATAATATTACGAGAATAAAGTCATAACTTTACGAGAAAAAAAGTCGTAATATAACGTGAATAAAGTCACAACTTTACGAGAAAAAAAGAAAATAACACATAAAATTACTACTACTATACTAGTATACATATATATATATATATATATATACTAATATTATGACTTTTTTCTCTTAAACTTCTGACTTTATTCTCATAATGTTACGACTTTATTCTCGAAATCTCAGATTAATTTTTTTTCCTCAATGTGGCCCTAATACTCCGTCATACCGTCGTACCATAGACCTACAACAATGATAAATAAAAATGTAAACAAAAAACAGTTATTCGTTTCCACTAATTTTTCTAAAAATCCACGGGGAGCCACTGGAGAGGGGCTCCAGAGCCTCAGGTTGCTGACCCCTGCCTTAGCCCCTTGATTTAGATAAGGAAAAACTCCCCCAAAAAAAAAAAAACTAAGGAAGAGCAACAGACATGCAATAAATGCCATGTGCACAGACAACGAAAAAAAAATAGAGTAAGGACAATCAGGATGACAATTATTAAACATATTTGAAAATATGTGACGTTAGGCTTTCTCAATTTCACTTTCTTAAAGCTTTAATCAGTTAAGACAATAGGCCTATGTAAAAACAAAACAAAAACAATATAACAAAATTAATCCTAATATATAATATAACAACTGCTCTATTTGCCCTCCAGCCCTACATGTATGTTCCTATCAACACATCATAAACAACCAAACATAGATCAATCATGTTGTGTGTTGTAGCTGTGTAACATCTTGCATTGTGTAATAAATGAGGCTCTAACCAGCCATTTACTCTAAGAACAGCGGGTTTAAATTAGGTTTAACACAACAACAACTTAGTGCTAACTAGCTCCAGATAATATTACAACAACTAAGTCACCGATATATCGCGGTGTGCTCAAAGAATCACTCCACAACAAACTACACACAGGTGAGTGTAGTCACAGAAACATTGTTTGATAAGTGGGAGCTCAAGAAAACACACGATTACAGACAAAAAACAACTTTTACGGAGCTCATAGGTGAACCTACCTGAGGGGACAGGTGTTAGCAGGCTGGTAACGAGCCATGTCGGGCTGTACCACTGAAGGCATGTAGGGGGCGTTCATCTTCATCATCTTCTTCTTCTTCTTCTTCTTCTTCTTCTTCTTCTTCTTCTCCTCCTCCTCCTTCTTCTTCTTCTTCTTCTTCTTCTTCTTCTTCTCCTCCTCCTCATTATTATCCTCCTCCTCCTCCTCCTTCTTCTTCTTCTTCTTCTTCTTCTTCTTCTTCTTCTTCTTCTTCTTCTTCTTCTTCTTCTTCTTCTTCTTCTTCTCCTCCTCCTTCTTCTTCTTCTTCTTCTTCTTCTCCTCCTCCTCATTATTATCCTCCTCC